>JAREIK010003994.1:0-12500 GCA_029783825.1 Sapria himalayana | reverse complement strand
AAGAAGAAGAATAATAATAATATAATAATAATAATAAGATGATGATGATGATGATAATGAAAAGAAGAGAAAGAAGAAGAAGAAGAAGTAGTAGTAGTAGTAGTGGAAGTAAAGAAGAAGAAGAAGAAGAGGAAGAAGAAGAATGAGAAGAAGAAGAAGAAGATGATGATGAAGATAAAGAAGAAAAGAGAGAAGAGGAAGAAGAAGAAAGAAGAAGAGAGAGAAGAAGAGGAAGAAGAAAGAGGAAGAAGAAGAAGAATAAGAAGAGAAGAGAAGAAGAAGAAGAAGAAGAAGAATAGGAGGAAGAAAAAAGAGGAAGAATAAGAAGAAGAAGAAGTAAAAAACAAAGGAAAAAAAACTTTTTTTGTGGCCTTTGAAACACTCTGAAATCCTAGAGATAGTAACAAAGTTTTATAGAAAGAAACTACAAATTTGGGGAGGAAGAAGCTATTTTAAAGTTAATTATGATGGAAATGGATTACTTAGACAATAAGAAATCTTTTTCCTCATTTATTAAAAAAGACATGCCTCCCCCATCATCTTCCTCTGACATTTACACGAAAAATCTAGAGGACCCCTCGATACTGTTTACGTCCGAGGATATTCAAATGCTTATCGAGCCCCATAAACACACTATGGTGGCCAAGTTTTCACATGGTCGACCACACATTGATGATATTTGTGCTTTCTTTGAATCATCGAAGCTAAAAATGCTGATAAAAATTAGTCTCATCGATGAGAAGCACGTCTTGGTGCAACTATACATAGAAGAAGATTATCTTCATTTATGTCTTAAAGGGTCTGGTATATCATGGGTCATCCCATGAGAACATTCTAATGGACAACCAATTTCACTACGAAGGAAGAAACTGCTATGGGCGCTGGAATGGTTTTTGTTTCCTATGTTACCGATACACCTCTTTGATAAATATGCATTATATCATATCACATGTATGCTTGGTTCTCCTATTCTTCTTGATTGAGCTACTGCTATACTTTCTAGACCAAGTGTAGCAGGGGTTTGTGTGAAAAGTGACTTGAAGAAGCCACCTCCAAGTCCATATGGATAGGAGATAAGGAAGGGGGAGGCTTCTAGCAACAAGTAGTTCCAGAATATCTTCCAGCATATTTTTTTTTTGCTGTAAGAAAATGGGGCATAATATAGAAAGCTGTATAGTAATTAAAAGAAAATTAGAGGTAGGCAGAGAATGAATAGAAGAAAATGGAGGCAGGTCGGGGGAGTAAGATAGTTCAATATCAAAAAAAAGCCTCAAAACATTCAGCCTATACAATCTGAATCACTAACTGAATTATAGTCTAGTGAGACAAAGGAGATAAAGCTAATAGAATGCAATAATGTGAATGAAGAGGAAGAGAGAGAACTTAAGAATAGAGAAAATATAAAGAAGAGAGAAATTATTTATAAAGATTGCAGATTTAAATAGAAGAACTAGAATACAAATGAAAAATAAATCTAAAAAAAATGGAGGATGAGCAGTGGATATAGAAGACTTCTCGGAAGAAGAAATAGAGGTGTGAAGCTCCACAATTCTTAACACTGAAGAGGAAGAAAATGTGCAGAATATGAGGCTCACTAAAGATGATATAATATAGAAAAATTTAAGCAAACAATGGGAAATAGAGAATGGGAGCTTGAAGAAATAAAAATCATGGCAATTCAATTGGGATTGGGATGGAAGGGTGAGAGAGGAGGAGATTTAAGCTCGTTAAAAAAACCAAGAAACTTGAAAAAATATTTAAACAATATTTATGAAACTAAATTCACTACTAGAGCACATGCCTAATCCACTAATAATGTATAATTTTATTTACTAGAGTATAGGAGGAGTTTCAAATCTCCCCTTAAGAAATAGAATAAAAAAATTGATATATATGCACAACATCAGCCTAATCATGTTACCCCAGCCTATGGTTGATAGAAATCAATTAGGTGAATACAAAAAAAATTTTGGCTTCGACCCTGGACATACTAATAATAATGGTAAGATCTGGATATTGTGGAAAAATAATTTAAATATAAAATTCTTAAAAGAAATAGATCAACTAATAAACTTTAGCTTAAGTAAGAGGAAAAAGAAATAATAAGAGTTGTATATGCTAAACATAAAAAAATGAAAGAAAAGAATATGGGAAGAAATGGAGGTATAGAAAATGGAGAGTATAGCTATAGAAAATAAGCCATGGATATATGTGGAGATTTTAATGTAGTAAGGAATTCCAAAGAAAATAAAGGAGGAAGACCTCCAAACTTGAGATCTACATCTCAATTCAATAAAATCATAGACATAACAAATTTAATGAAAGCTAATTTTTTAGGCCCAAAATTTACATGGTATAACAACTAGAAAATAAGGGAACTATATTGGATAGATTAGATAAAGTTCTATGTAATTTTAAATGGTTTGAGAAATTGGTTCGGCCCAGATAAAAACTAAAATAGAATCTGTTCAGACCACGGCCTACTTTTAATTACAATTAATAATACATCATTCACAAGGGGTTCTTTTAAATTTCAGAACATTTGGTGTCTACATCATTGCTTTTTGGACATGGTTAGAAAATCTTGTAACAAATAGGGGATAGGAAACCCTGTTCAATTCTTGAATAGTAAGCTAAAAAGGTTAAAAGTTGTGTTAAAAAATGAAACAAAGAAACATTTGGAGATATAAATTAAAAGATAAAAGAAGCAGAAAAATTTAGTTATAAAAAGAGAATTAGAATTTGAAACAGAATAGAATGGAAATAGTAGAAGTGCCTTAAGCAAGGCACAAGCTGAATTAAACTAATACTTTTTATGGAAGAAGTATTTTGGAAATAAAATTAAAAATAAATGGTTGAAGAAAGGTGATAAAATACAAAATTTTTTCAAAGGGTAACGAAGATAAAAAACCAAAATCATTGAATAAAAGGCATAAAAATGACAAAGAAGAAAGGGTGGAAAAATAAATAGATATACAAAAAATATTTTGTAAAACTTTTTGAAAAGCATTATGTGGGGAAAGCGTGTCATAAAGGTGATACACATATACAAACATAGAATACAAGATTTCATTAGAAGATAATAATAGGTTAATCAAATTCCCTGAAAGAAGAAGAATAAAAAATAGGTTAGTTTTAGCATGATAAGGACAGTGGCACGAGCCCAGATGGATGGAATACTTGTTTTTTCTAAGAATGCTGGAATATAATAAAAAAATATCTAATAAATCCATCCAATATATATTTTGTGGGACATAAATATGAAGAATTGGAGAAGTTTCTATATAGTCTTCATTCCGAAGATGGAAAACCCTCAAAAAGGGGAAGGATTTTAGACCAATCAGCCTTTGAATACAATTTATAAAATATTAGCAAAAATTCTGCAAAATAGAATGGCACACGTCCTACCTAAATTATCACCAAGAACAAACAGACTTCATGACAAAATAGATTGATAATGGAAAATATATGTCTGGCTAAAGAAATGATTAGAGAGATATGAACTAAAATAAGAGGACATAATGTAATGATAAAACTTGATTTATCTAAGGCATTTGATAGAGTGAAATTGGACATACTCTGCTTCACTATGCGAAAGATGACATTCACTGAAATCTGGATAGATCTAATATACAAATTCAGTTCGAATACATGGGTCAGAATTGTAATAATGAGAAATTAAGGAAGAATTAAAAACTGATAAGGGTTTAAGACAGGGAGATACATTATCTCCTTCACTATTCAATATTTATTTATAACTGTTAATAGTAACTCTTAAAGAATGGAATGATAGGGATCATTTAGACAACCAAACGATATGCCACCGTTAAGTTGCTTAGTAATATGCAAATGATGTAATGATCGTTCACCAATGAAAAGGGGAAGATCATTACATAATCTGATGGAGTTATTGAAATGCATGGAAGAGAAAGAGGGTAGAAAACTAAATAAAAGAAAATGTCAATATATGATAGCTTCGAAGCCCTAGAGACATTAATTCACAGAATTAAAAGGAGAAATAATTTACTTGGGCTACCTAATTAATGAAGGCAAATTTAATACAGAATATTTCAACTTTTTAATGGAAAAATTAAAAAGAAAAATATCGGGTTGGAAGGAGGAATTACTAAGCGTGGGGGGGGGGGGGGGGGGGGGGGGGGGCTTAATACTGGGAATTGTCAATCTAAATGAATTAGCTAGAGCATGGGCAAGTAAAATATGGTGGAGGTTAAAAGAAAAAGTAAGCTTATGGTCGGAGTTTATGCGAGCAAAGTATTGCATAAATGATGATACTAATAAAAAAAATAAAAGCAAAAGATCGCAGGTTTGGGTGCAAATGCTCAAACAAAGAGAATTAGTTGAAAAATACTATAAATTCACTAGAAAAGGATAACGATGGATGCTAAATTCAGAAGGAACATTCTCTCTATAATCACTCAAAAATGTAATAAGAGAAAAGAAAGAAGTCCAAATTTTATTTAAATGGGCCTGGGATAATGATAATCCACAAAAAAATTAAAACTTTCATATGGAAAGCTCTTTCAAATATTATACCTATAGACACTAAGTTAAAAAGAAAGGGATTCAGTTAGCATCAATATGCGATTGTTGCTTAAATGAGGCTGAATCTATAGATCATCTATATCTCAAGGCAGGGTTGCAGCAGAAATATGGAAGAGATTAGGAGCAGAAATGCATAAAATATGAACATCTCACTCTATAACATAGACTGCAAAGATGGATAAAAATGCATGTTTCAAATCATGCTCAGAAATGGATAAAAATAATGTTCCAAAAGCTATTTGGTGTATCTGGAAGACTAAAAATAAAAGTAGGTTTGAGGGGCATAGGATGATAACAGATGATATTTGGAAAGATATAAAGGAGGAAATGATGAGAATTTCGGAATCAAATACTCTAAAAACTCAATGAACAAAGTCTGAAAAAGATATACTTAATTTTTGGAATTTAAAAGTTAAACAACAATGTCAATTTAAGATAAGATATAATATGGGAAAAACCATCAAAAGAAATGCTAGCATTAAACACATATGGTAGTTTTGATAGAGATATAGGAGCAGCGGAAGGGGGTGGAGTCATAAGATACACTGAGGGGAAGCCATTTCTAGCCTTCACAAAGAAATATTAAGCTTCATTAGCACTCCATGTAGAGATACTAGCTCTAAGAGATGGGATGAGAATATTTAAAACAAAAAAAATAAGTAAGATATACATTCAAATAGATTCAAAAATAGTGGTAAATTTAATTAATAAAAAGAAAGTGATGTGGAGATATGAGGAAGAAATTGAAGAAATTTTGCAAATAATTAACACATTGGACTCTAACATAAAACATATATTCAGAGAGGCCAATAATTTAGCAGATAGGTTGGCAAGGAAGGAAGAACTAAAGGCTATCAAGATTATTGGGAAGAAAGTCTACCTGGCAAATATAGAGGTACTATAATTGTAGATAGTAGCGAATTGTAGTATATTAGAAGAATCAAAGCATAAAATTACAAGGGGGAGTCTACGGTAAAGAACGCCCATTGAGAGAAGGGCTTGAAAATGTAGGTGATGAAATGCTCAAACAAAGAGTCACCCTGGTCCGAGGGATGACAGATAAAAGTGTATTGTATATTGTTGCTTCTATTTTTTGTTAAATAAACAGATGCTAGCTTGATTCGTAGAAAGATAGGAGCAGAAGGATCAAGGAAACAAGAGCAGCCGATTAAGAAGCAGGAAAAGAATATCATTACAAGAAAAATTCATTGTAGCTAGGGAATTTTAGTTAGGGATCAATCCCTAGCTAAATTGCAACGGATTAGCTAGGGAATATTAAGAGATTAATGTTTTTATTTCGAAAAAAAAGCAATGGATTAGCTACAGATTAGGGACGGAAAATTTTTCGTAAATTCCGTAAAAAAGCGGGGGATTTAGAGACATTTTTAGTGACAGATTAGCAACGGAAGATTTTCAAAAAATCCATTCAAGAAAAGCGGGATTTTTAGCGACGAAATTAACGACGAAGAATTTTCCTAAATTCTGCCAAGAAAAGTAGAGAATTTACAAACGGATTAGCAACAGAATATCCCTCGCTAATACTAGCCATTATTTAGTAATGGATTTAGCGAGGGATTTTTCATCGCTAATAATATTTATCATTTAGCGATGGATTTAGCGATGGAATTTCCCTTGCTAATAAAATCCATTATTTAGCGATGGATTTAGCGACAGAATTTCCATTGCTAATAAAATTGATGATTTAGTGACATATTTAGCGAGAAAATTTTTTGCTAATAAAATCCATGATTTAGCGATGGATTTAGCGACGGAATTTTCCTTGCAAAAAATCTATGATTTAGGATAGATTTAGTGATAGAATTTCTCTTGCTAATTGAATCCATGATTTAGCGATGGATTTAGCAATGAAATTTCTCTTGCTAATAAATCTATGATTTAGAGAGATTTAGCGACAGATTTAGTGACGAATTTAGCGATGAAATTTCTCATGCTAATAAAATATATGATTTAGCGATGGATTTTTTTGAGCTAGTAAAATACGAAATTCAATGACGAATTTTCTTTACCTTATAAAATTTATAATTTAGTTATGGATTTAGTGACGGCATTTTCCTAGCCAATATTTATTTACATAATTTTTTTATTTTTTATTAGTTTTAATATTTATTATTTTTGTTTATTAAATGTATGTTAATGGTCTATAGATGAGCAATCCTTGAAACATACATTCTCCTCGTAAAATCAAAAAAAATTATATTATAAATAAATAATTTTAAAAATATCCAAAAAAAAAAAAAACTATTATATATATTAATAAGAACTAAATTAACTATTTTTATGATGTATTAATTTTTTATAAAATTATTCAAAAAAATTTCTAAAATTTTAAAATAAGAAACTTAAAAATTTGTATTAAAGTAACATTAAATAATAAATTCAATAAGTATAATAATTTTTTCTTTATTTTAAAAATTAAATTAACATATATTAACATTTCTATTAATATAAATATAAATTAATTCATTGTATAATAAAAAAAAATATTTTATAAATTATCTGAATTGACGAATAAACTAATAAAAATTAAGATTATTATAAGTAAAAAAATATTATTATTATAGAAAACTTTTAAATAAATAAATAATACAATATTTGAAAATCTTGAAATATAATATAAATATAATTTTTTTAATAAAGTTAAAAGAAAATAAATTAACATTTATAAATATATACATAGATGTTTGCTCTTAAAAAAATTTATATGAATTAAACAATTGAGTAATATTTTGACTATTAGCTTTAAGTAATTTATAACTTATTTTAATTATCTTCTCACTTTAAGTAATTTATTGAATTTTAAAAATTATTAATAATATCAAATAATATGAAATTTTATGCCTTTAAAATTATTTCACATTATCTTTGTATAAATTAATACGAATTCTTAAAAATTTAAAATGATAAAATATAAATTTTTATATATTTTTTAACATTAATTGTATTTTATAACTCTTTGGCGAGTGACTAGAAGGTAAATCATCTTTTCATTTATGTCTTATTAAATGGAGTTTGTAATGATTTTTTTATAAGGCTAATCATATTTTTTATTGTTTATATATTTATTGTTTATATTAATATTATAATAAAAAATTTTAAGGTGTTTATTTTTCATTTGTACATTACAACACGCACATTAATTATGTTCGAAAAAATTTTTATAGTGAATAAAATTAATTAGTCTTTTTGATTATATATATATATATATATTATTTATTTATTTAATGTTATAATAATTAAAAATATAAAAAATTTGATTATCTTCTTCGACACCGATTATCTTTTTCGACACCGACGCTTAAGTGACGTGAACATCCGCAGAAGGTCATCCATCCCTCGACACTGATGCTTCAGCATATATTCGATTTTGAGGTTTAAGTTTTAATTTTTTTATTTGATTTGAGGTATGTTTTATACATTTATTCTTCATCGATTAACTTGATTAAGCTTAAGTTTTAATGTTTTTGAAATTCTTCTCTTTTATTCACCGTGGTGTTCTTGGATTGTGTATATATACTTAATCATATACATACTTCATGCATTTGTGATATAATGCATTGTCATTGTGTGGATATTGATGGTGCACAGTAGGTATGCTGAATTAAAAAATTTTTCAGTATAAATAACTACATACTGTATACAAAAATAGTATACATAAATATAAGTTTGCTTAAAATAAGTGTGTTTAAACATAACTATATATATATAACTATAAAAAAGTATACAATAAATATTTAAACATAATTATATCTATAATTTTTTTATTACCAAAGATGTGAAATGAAAAAATTATTATGCATTGTTTGGGCATGTTGGTATTAAGTGGGTGAACTTTTTTATCATGGTTTGGGTGATTTTGATGCTATAGTTTGCTGGTATCTTTTTTTTGTCTTTGATATAATTATTTCTATTTAAAACTTCAATTATTAATGGCCCATTGCTAATGTTTTTGTTCACGGGTGTTCTTGAGTGAGGAGCATGAAAAAAAATGCATATGTTCTTGATTTATTATATACATTGAATGAAGAGCACAAAAAGATGATTCTAATAATTATTCTAAAAAATAATTTTTTTAGAATAATTATTCAAAAACAAATAGTTTTAATCCGTATTTTGCTATTTTATGAAAGATAAAATGAGAGTGTGTGTATGATCATAGTTTGTGTTATTTATGGTAAGATTTTTAGAAGTGTATTTTTTGAAAGTGTGAGTTTTTGTTGTGTTCGTTTATTTTATCGTAGTGTGTATATGTGTTTAATAATTTTTACATCATTAAAATTACTATGTGCTATGCATTTAATGTCATTTTTGGAAAATCCAAAAAAACCATTTTGGTTAATCTATTCATAATTTTTGTAGTGTATATGTGTGTGTGTGTGTCATAAAAATAATGTGAATATTTATATATTTTTTTTCTATTTATTACTTCAACTCTATTAAGTATAGTTTGGGAAAATGAAAAATAATTTTGTGATTTAATTCAAAATTATCATATTTAATTAACTGGTTTGGTATTTGAGCTATAATAAATTTAAAATAGGTTTGAAACCCATTGATGGGTATCTTTTGATAATCTTTTGAGATTGGAAAGCATAACAATTGAATATTCATGTCTTTGCTTGCTCTATTATTTGTTGTTGTTAGGTAACCAAACTTTTTGATTTATTAATCTTGTCATAGAGAAAATATTATCATTAAAGGAGACCATAGTTAGTCTTTCAAGACCTTAGTTTCTATGGAAATGATTTGTAGAACATATATTACCAACCTCAAGACCATTTACCTTGTAAAAAAATGTATATTGATGTTGTATCATGGTTGATGTGTGAGATACATATATCACTATGCTCTATCAAATCAAGGAAGTTGTCAACAATGGCAAATCAACCACTCAAACATATGCTCTAACAAATGGATTCCTATATGTTGCAAGTTGATACTCATCTATTATTAATCTTGCACAATTGGTAATTAATCTACCCTTTATACTCTATTTGCAATTATATAATATATACTCATCTATTAGTAAGCTTTCTCAATTGAACTATACTCTATATTTTTATCTTTGATTAATGAGAAATTATAATGGAATATACTATAGACCATGTTAAAGATAAAGCATAAAAAAATATTATCTCATCTATAAATGAGCATTCTCATTTGAAAGTAGATACTCATTTGTGGTAATATCAGTACAAGAAAAAGAACTAGAAAAAGATGAGAAGCAGTAAGAGAAGGAGAAAAAATTTAAGATGATGAAAAAATTAGAGTAGCCTTATAGCTTTTAAGTAGCAATTACATATATTACAAGAAATCCTAATCATTCTAATCTTCAAATAGAAAAAAATATTAGGCTTGCATCTCTTAAATAACAAAAAAAATAACAAAAATAATTTAATATTATGCATTGATACCACTAAAAGGTAGGAATATTGCTCTGAAAAGTATTTTCTTAAATTAGTTCAATTTTAAAATTTTATTAAATAGATTTTCTTGACAATGAAAGTACTATTCTATATAATTTGTTACATCCATAAACATCACTAACTTTTATCTAATTTTGCAAATAAAAAGGAATTCCTCCACAACACTAATAATAATAATAATACTTAATATTTTCATCATTAATCTATATATATATATATACACACACACATATATATAATGATAATTATGTTATGGAATTCAAAAAAAATATCTATGATTTGGGTTATATTTTAGTACCTATATTCAGATAATCATAATTATCCCAATATAATTTAAAAAAACATTATGCATAAACTCATTTCAGCTTACTTAGTATGCAAAAACGAGTTAAAGCATATGTTTATGAATACAATGTATTTATAAATTCCATATGCATATGATTTTGTTTACGAAATAATGAGTTTATACAGAAACTCATATGCATACTTGAGTATATGCATTCCGTATGAAAAAAGGAAGGTAATTATCAGTATAGGAATTTGGAAGACCCAAATCATTAATATTTTAGATTTGGGTCCCCAAATGTTATATTAAAATTAAAAATTGTAAAAAAATATAATTATTTTCATCTTGGTTCCCCTTAACATTTTTTCCTATAATATTATAACTTTTATCCACTTTTGTTGCACCGAAATGCATCAACTTGTTTATCTCACATAAGTTTTTAAAAAATTTAAATCTAAAATAATAGTTTCAGAAATCAAAATCAATTTTGATCATAGAGTTTACCAAAATATACTTCTTCAAAGAATAATGATAGGTTAAAACCCAGGGCATACACCCATTTAATGATGCCACCAACCATCCAACTAGTAACTTTTTAGAAATCTTGGATTCAAAAATCTTTATCATTATAACACGAGTAGATTTGATTATTTTGTGTTTAGAATTATAAGTATTTGTATAACTATATGTATGCCCATATGTAACTATATTTATAATTACATGTATAATAACAAACAATATTATATTTAACTATATGTGTATAACTATGTATAAATATTTGTATAACTATATATAAATATTTGTATATTTATATAACACACTACAACATTAAATATAACTATATTTATAACTATGTATACATATATGTAAATCTATATATTTATTGATAACTTATATATTTGTGTATAACTATTTGTATGAATATATTTATATATAACTATATGTTTAAATATATAAAAATATTAATAGCTATATATACTATATGTATAATAACATATAACTATAAATAATTGTAATTATTATATATATAACTATAACAGATTTATACATAATTATATTTAAATATATAATTTACATCTTATATTTAATATACATTTGTATATATTTAGTATATAAAAATATATTTTACTATATCTATACCTATACATATCTATATGTATAAATATATAAAATTATATGAATAAATATATCTACCTGCATGTATAAATATAAGTATCATATAACTATAATTAATTATATCTTACTATATGTATAACTATAAAAAACTTTATACAACTATATTTAAATATATAATTAACAACATGTATTTAATATACATTTTTATATATTAGTATAAAAAATGTATTTTAGCATTTCCATACATATATATAACTATATGTATAAATATATGAAATTATATGAAAAAATATATATACATACATTTATAAATATAAGATTTAACTATACGTGTAACTATATGTATAACCACATGTAACTATATTATAATTATATGTATAAAAACATACAACATAATGTTTAACTAAATGTGTATAACTATATAATATTTGTATAACTATAAAAACTCTATATAAATAAATATAACTTTATTTTTAATTATGTAAACATATATGTATACATATATCTAAATCTATATAATTGTTTATAATTTTGTATACATTTATTTATATTTACTTATAACTATTTGTATGCATATATCTATATATAATTATATGTTAAACTAAATGTAACTATTTATAACTACATTTACTATATGTATACTAACATATAATTATATATGGGATAATAGTATTCTGTTGCACCAACTTGAAATAAACGGCCAATGATATAATATCAACAATATGTAAGTACATAGCATGAGAGTGTCCATTGATCAGGCTCATATATGGTATAATACAAATAAGGGTCTACTCTTACCTAATCCCAGCCATTGGGCCTCAGGCTCAAATATGAACTTATGTATTACAAACAATGTAATATTTGATAGGTTTGTAGTGAAGAAATTATATTTTCTTATAATTCTTCATTCTAACACTGCACTCTCTATGTGTCTCTATCTTCCTCTATAATTTTTCAATCTTTCTCTTCTCTTTTTCTTTGTGTCACACTCTCTCTCGTGTTATTTTTTTTGGCACTTTTTTCTTGCTTGTCTTCTCTTCACACCCCTCTCTCTATCTCCCTCTCTCTCGCTCTCTCAACCTTCTCTCAAC
>JAREIK010003993.1:0-40955 GCA_029783825.1 Sapria himalayana | reverse complement strand
TTTGGGCATGAAGTTGAAAATTTTCGAAAATTGTAACCGGGTGCCCTAATGAATAGTGATTTTTTCTTATTTTATCCGATGGAGGGGTTGCAAAGGGATTTTTAAGAAAATTTCAGTTCTTATGACTTTGAACTGATATTAGAAGATAATGGATATTTAAGTGAATAGTGATTCCGGACTGAAATTGGAGTCTGTGCTGAAATTTTTCGGAAATTGGCCGGAAATACGAAATGTCCGAATCAATCTAGAGTCTAACGAAACTGAAACGGAGTGAAACGGGTCCTTTGGATAGTTTCCAGGCGATCCGAACGTAATTCGGATAATATACGTCTATTGTCCGAATTTCCGATTTTAATGATTTTAAATCTGATTTCGGTGATTTCAGAGCCTGGAATTCACTATGAAGGATTTAATTTGAATAATTCATGGTTAATTTGAAGTTTAGACGACCATAGAATATTTTTGACATTTATCTATAAAGCAGTATAAGGTGAAACTGAGATAAAAGCTGCTATAATGGAGATATTTAATTATGAGAGCCAATTACAACTTTCTTAATGGCTAAGTTATGATTTAAATCATGGGTAAATGACTGGTCTCATGGGAATGGACCAATGAGAAGCTTGGATAAAAGTTAAACCACTTTAAACTAACCAATGGAATTATTAATTTAAGGGTACTTTTGGAATAATATTTTAAAGTCTAAAATTAGGGGATTTAAGTGCTCAAAGAGAGGATCACGTCCATGAGAGGAGAAAAGGAGAAAGATAGAAAAGAAAGGGAAGAAAGGAGAAAGAGGAGGAGAAAGGGTAGGGCAAAGTGGTAGAGGTGAATTTTTATTCTCTTTCAAGCTTCCAAGTGAGCTCCAAGTGAATCAAGGGAGAAGACAAGGGAAACCCAGAAAACAAGTAAGTTTTTCATGATGGGAAAGTTGGATTTTTATGTTTTTCATGCCTAATGATTTGATTTTCTTGTATGGATGTTAAATTAGTGGCATTTAGGGTTGAATGATGATGATTTTGAGATAAATTGAGAAAGCCATGGATTAGATTAGGGTTTTGACAAATCAAGTGAATGAATGGTTAGGGTTTGATGTAGACTTTTGTGTGATATGTTGAAATGGGTATAATGCATCAGATTTAAGTGTTTAGAGTGAAAGAAAAAATGGAAGAGAAACACAATTTGGTAAATTTTGGGCAGCAGTCTCGGTACAGGAATGTCCTGTTTTCTGTTTTGACCAGTTTTGGTATTTTGGCCATAACTTGCTCATTTCAGATCGGAATTGAGTGATTCAAATTCTGGGTAAAATAGACTTCTAGGATCAAAATTTATCTGAAGGAAGTTCATGCAAATTGTAAACTTAAAGTGCCCAGAAAATGGTTCAAAGTGGAGCTATGTGCAGATTCTGTTCTGCCAAACTGAGTTTTGTTGTGCAGATTGTGTTATATGGTTGAGGGCTTTAGAGACGGAATTTTAAATTGAAAATTTAAAGAGATGTTATTTGATATATCAAGAACTGATCTGGAGAGTTTCATAAATTTTGAAGACCGTTTGAATAATTTTTGAGTCATAAAGTCTATAGGTATGGTTGGAAAAAGGTTGGCCAAAATGAGAGTTTTTAGTGCTTAAGGTAATTTGTTCATTTGGCTTTAAATGAATGTGTATGGTGGATTAAATGGAAGTTTGATTAATGTATAGTTGTGATTTTCTTGGAAAGGGTGAAAAGGATGATCGGACGGGAACGGGAACTCAACGGGAAGCAAGCGGAATTGAGCGGAACTGTGAGTGAAAATGATATTTTGAGAATTTAGTTTTAAAAGTGAATGGTTTTAATGTTAAACTGAAAGTTTAATGTAAATTTTTATGTAAATGTTAAGGCATATGGAAATGTTTTATCTTGCATTGTTTTATCTTGCATCAATGCATATATTTATATGTGTATTAAATATGTATGCATATGTTAAGGTATTATGAAAGTTTAAAAATGTGTAAAGTAAAGCATATGTATTTAATGATAAGGTAAAGGATTTAAATGTATTTATAAATGTATTTTAAAAATGTTTTACTGATGGTTACCTAAACCCCCCTATGACTGTTATGACTGATATCGGCCGAAGTACTTAAGCGTGTAAGGATTTAGAGGGTAAAGTTATAGGTTACTAACTGAGGGAGGGAAATAGGTGTCTAGAGTAATCCTTACACGTGATAAGTACTATGACTGGAACCCTATGCAAAGCGTGAGTTTCTCTCGCAGCGTAGTGGTTATGACTGGAATGGACTGTCCCTCACCGTCAGTACCCGGAAACGTGTTCGGTGTGTTTATTCCCCTGGGTTCCATCAGAAAGAATGAAAGAAAGAAATAAGAAAGAAAGTTTACGGTACGAATGTTTAGGCATAAATGGATTTTAATGTATAAGTATTTATGAAAGAAAGTTTAAGCTAAATGCTTAAAGCATAAATGATTTTAAATGCTAAGTATTTATTGAAATAAAGTTTAAGGCATAAATGTTTAAAGCATAATGATTTTAATGGTATAAGTATTTATTGAAAGAAAGTTTAAGGCATAAATGTTTATTGTATAAATGGATTTTAATTGTAATATGTATTATTTTGGTATATACTGGAAATGTTATCTAAATGAAAATGTACACTCACTGGGCTCCTTTAGCTCATTCTTTTCCAGTGGGTTTTCAAAAACTTTTCAGGACCAAGACAGGGTGCGCCGATAGAGGACCCTCCTGTGCAGTGAGTCGAGCCATTGATGAGACGAAGACTGTGATTTCATTGTATATATAATTTTGCATATTGTTCTATGGTGATATTTTGTTATGCATATATGTATATGTATAAAGTTGAAAAGGAACTACGTAGGGCTTTGATCCTCAGTGGCGAGGTACGTAGGCGGTCGGGCCTAAGTCCGGCTCAAGCCCAATTTGTTTTGATAAAAATGTGCATGGACTTTAAGAAGGGTTTGAATGTTTTGATGATTTGAAGTAAACAAATGTATATATGTATGTATATTGTTTTGATTGGGTTGTGGACGAGGAGTCCTAATATGGAAGTATAATTGAAGTTTAGAAGTGTTTTTAAATGTTTATCAGGTTTGTAAATTTGGGAAAGTCCGAAAAACAGAGGAAACTCTGGCCAATTTTTCTGAAAAAAATCAAGTGTTTGAAAAAAAAGAAAAAAAAGAAATTTTTTACACTTCGCTTCCGCATTATTTTAAAGATATGTTAAGATTGAAAGGGGTTCGCTCCATGGATTTTATTTGATGTTTTAAGGAAAAGTTTCTATATCCATTGGAGTGCCGGGAGGTCCCCTCGGGTTCATGAGGTTAATCCGGGTCGGGATCCTTCAACATGGTATCAGAGCGAGTTTTGAAAATGTTTAAAGATTTGAAAATTTTATTTTTATATGATTGTTTTAATGTTTTCTTTTAAATTTCATAAATTATTTATGTGATTTAAAATCATATATGCATTACATGACATATTAATTTTAATTCACAGAAAAATGCGTCGTCGAGGCCGACCACCCACCAGGAGAGCTCCTGAGGCAGTAGTACCACCACCTGAGGAACATGTTGATGAGTCTGCGTATGTTCCTCCACCCGCAGTACAGCTAGGGCCGCCACCGCCTCCTGAGGTCGTAGGAGGACAGATACCTTTAGAGCAGATGGCTCAGATGTTAGCCACAACATTTAATCAGCCCGTGAGCCGACAGTGTCCATTGAGAGGATAAGGAAATTAGAGGCAAGAAATTATGACGGTATAGGAGATCCTGGAAAGGCATGGTCGTGGCTAGAGGGTAATGAGATGGTTAATTGAAAATGCATGGGTTTAATTTAGCTTAAGTGAATCAATGACATTAAGTGAATTGTTAATTGTAATTGTTGAAAGAAAATGGAAGAAATTGAAGACATAATGATGAATGTGTAACAGGTAGGATTTTGCCACCCTAGGAAAAGTATGGAAAAGTTGATTGTTACAACAGAGTGATTATTGGAGGCCAGGAGTTTCTGGCAGACTTGATATTATTAGACATCCATGACTTTGATGTTATCTTAGGCATGGATTGGCTATCTAGACATCATGCTACAGTGGATTGTTATAGAAAAGAGGTTAGGTTCTGCAGACCAGGGCAGACAGAGGTTGTGTTCTATGGGTTACGGAAGACACTACCTAACAGTATTATGACAGCTATGAAGGCTAGTAAGATGCTCCGGAAGTCATATCAGGGTACCTAGCTTATGCCATTGAGGTGAGGGATAGTGGTAGTCGACTTGGAAGACATTCCGGTAGTCAGAGAATTTCGGATGTATTTCCAGAGGATCTTCCAGGTATACCTCCAGATAGAGAGATTGATTTTCAGATTGAATTGGCCCTGGGACAGAACCAATCTCTAAGGCACCTTACAGGATGGCTCCTTAGAGTTGAAAGAATAAGTACAGATGGAAGAGCTTGTGAGTAAGGGTTTTGTCAGGCCGAGTACTTCGCCTTGGGGAGCTCCTGTTCTGTTTGTGAAGAAAAAGGATGGAAGTTTGAGATTGTGTATTGATTACAGAGAGTTGAATAAAGTGACAATACGAAATCAATACCCGCTTCCACGAATTGATGATCTTTTTGATCAATTACAGGGAGCGAGGGTATTTTCGAAAATTGATCTGAGGTCAGGTTACCATCAATTAAAGATCCGGTCAGAGGATGTTCCCAAGACAGCTTTTAGAACACGGTATGGGCATTACGAGTTCTTAGTCATGCCATTTGGACTAACTAATGCCCCAGCTGCTTTTATGGATCTTATGAATAGGATCTTTCAGCCTTATTTAGATCAGTTTGTTATAGTATTCATTGATGACATTTTGATCTATTCAGGCAGTAAGGAAGATCATGAGGAGCATCTGAGAGTTGTTTTACAGATTCTGAGGGAAAATCAGTTGTATGCCAAATTCAGTAAATGCCAGTTCTGGTTAGACAGTGTTGCCTTTCTAGGACATGTGATTTCAGCTAGAGGGGGTTTCTGTTGATCCTCAAAAGATTGAGGCAATTGTGAACTGGAAACCACCTACGAATGTGACAGAGATACGAAGTTTTCTGGGTTTGGCAGGGTACTATCGAAAGTTTGTTGAGGGGTTTTCGAAGTTAGCGGCTCCTTTGACTAAATTGACAAGGAAAGAGGAAAAGTTTGTATGGTCAGAGGCATGTCAGCAAAGCTTCGATGAACTAAAACGGAAATTGACCTCAGCCCCAGTTCTTACACTTCCATCAGGGCAGGATGGATATACAGTGTATTGTGATGCTTCCAGGCAGGGCTTAGGGTGTGTGTTAATGCAACATGAAAATGTGATAGCATATGCTTCGAGACAATTGAAGAAGCATGAGCAAATTATCCGACACACGACCTAGAGCTGGCTGCTTGTAGTCTTTGCTCTACGGATATGGAGGCATTACTTATATGGGGTTCCATGCAGAATTTTTACAGATCACAAGAGCCTGCAATATTTATTCACACAGAAGGAGTTAAATATGAGACAGAGGAGATGGGTTGAGCTCATTAAGGATTATGAGTGCACTATTGAGTACCATCCAGGAAAGGCTAATGTGGTAGCTGATGCTCTCAGTAGGAAATCTACGGGTTCCATATCTCACTTAAAGGCTTGTATACCTCCCTAGACTTGTGGAATTGAGGTCTTTAGGTGTGAGACTAGAGTTGACAGATACTGGAGCTTTACTAGCTACATTTCATGTTCGTCCGATACTGATAGATAGGATAAGGGAGCTACAGACTCAAGATCCGACCGTGATTAAGTTGAAAAGGGAAGCTGAGTCTGGGCAGCTGAAGGGATTTTCAGTACGAGCAGATGGTACATTGATGATGGGTCACAGGTTGTGTGTACCGGATGTGGGAGAATTAAAGAAAGAATTATGGAAGAGGCTCACTCTTCTGCATATGCGATGCATCCGGGAAGCACTAAAATGTATCATACCCTGAGGGAACACTACTGGTGGAGGGGTATGAAGAAAGATGTTGCAGAGTTTGTCTCCAGATGTCTCATTTGTCAGCAAGTTAAGGCTGAGCATCAAAGACCTAGCAGGGCTCTTACAGTCTCTTCCGATCCCTCAGTGGAAATGGGAGAAAATCACGATGGATTTTGTGGTAGGACTGCCGCGTTGCCAGAGTGGTTATGACGCGATATGGGTGATTGTTGATAGATTGACGAAATCAGCCCATTTCCTACCTATGAAAAATAGTGACTCAATTGAGAAGTTGGCTGAGTTGTATGTAAAAGAGATTGTGCGACTTCACGGTACGCCGGTATCGATAGTATCAGACAGAGATCCACGGTTTACTTCCCGATTCTGGCCCAGCTTACAGAGAGCTTTGGGTACTAGGTTACATTTCAGTACGGCTTTCCATCCTCAGACGGATGGCCAATCTGAAAGAACCATACAGACATTGGAAGATATGCTCAGGGCTTGTGTGTTAGAGTTTAAAGGAAGTTGGGATAGACTATCTACCATTAATGGAGTTTGCCTACACAATAGTTATCAATCAAGCATTGAAATGGCGCCTTACGAGGCCTTATATGGAAGGAAGTGTAGGACTCCATTATGTTGGGATGAGGTAGGTGAGAGAAAATTGTTAGGTCCAGAAATTGTTCAGGTCACGACAGATAATGTTAAGGTTATCAGGGATAGATTAAAGATAGCACAAGATCGACATAAAAGTTATGCTGATAACCGAAGGAGAGATCTGGAATTTCAGGTGGGGGATCAGGTATTTATGAGGATATCACCCTTGGAAAGGGGTGTTGCGATTCGGAAAGAAAGGGAAGTTAAGTCCCCGCTATATGGGACCTTATGAGATTGTGGAAAGAATTGGGAGGTAGCAGTATCGGTTGAGGTTGCCACCTGAATTGGCCAGAATACATGATGTCTTTCATGTTTCTATGCTTCGAAAGTATATAGCAGATCCTTCACATGTGTTAAGAGATCAACCAGGTTGAATTGAAAGAAGACTTGACTTATGAAGAAAGACCGGTTCAGATTGTTGATCGAAAGGATCAGGTTCTTCGGAACAAAGTGATTCCTTTAGTGAAGGTGCTGTGGATGAATCACGGCAGAGAGGAAGCAACATGGGAACGTGAAGATCAGATGCAAACTCAGTATCCACACCTGTTTTAGTCAGGTATGATATTTAAATTTCGAGGACGAAATTTTTATAAGGAGGGGTGATTGTAAAACCCCAACCTTATTGAATGTTATAATAGTAGTTATTGAACTGATTTGAGGTCTAATGATAGAAGCGAGGGTGGATTAGAATTTAGAACTGCTCTGGACATCATTTGGGCATGAAGTGAAAATTTTCGAAAATTGTAACCGGGTGCCCTAATGAATAGTGATTTTTTTCTTATTTTATCCGGATGGAGGGGTTGCAAAGGGATTTTTAAGAAAATTTCATGTTCCTATGACTTGAACTGATATTTAGAAGAGAATAGGAGATTTAAGTAAATAGTGATTCCGGAACTGAAAATTGGAGTCTGTGCTGAAATTTTTCGGAAATTGGGCCGGAAATACGAAAATGTCCGGAATCAATCATAGAGTCTAACGAAACTGAAACTAAGTGAAACGGGGTCCGTTTGGATAGTTTCCAGGCGATCCGAACGTAATTCGGATAATAATACGCTATTGTCCGAATTTTCCGATTTTAATGATTTTAAATCTGATTTCGGTGATTTCAGAGCCTGGAATTCACTGTGAAGGATTTAATTTGAATAATTCATGGTTAATTTGAAGTTTAGACGACCATAGAATATTTTTGACATTTAATCGGTATAAAAGCAGTATAAGGTGAAACTGAGATAAACAGCTGCTATAAGGGAGATATTTTATTATGAGAGCCAATTAAAACCTTTCTTAATGGCTAAGTTATGATTTAAATCATGGGTAAATGACTTGGTCTCATGAGAATGGACCAATGAGAAGCTTGGATAAAAGTGTAATCCACTTTAAACTAACCAATGGAATTATTTAACTTTAAGGGTACTTTTGGAAGAATATTTTAAAGTCTAAAATTAGGGGATTTAAGTGCTCCAAAGAGAGGAGATCACGTCCATGAGAAGGAGAGAAAGGAGAAAGAGAGAAAAGAAAGGGAAGAAAGGAGAAAGAGGAGGAGAAAGGGTAGGGCAAAGTGGTAGAGGTGAATTTTATTCTCTTCAAGCTTCCAAGTGAGCTCCAAGTGAATCAAGGAAGAGAAGACAAGGGAAACCCAAGAAACAAGTAAGTTTTTCATGGTGGGAAAGTTGGATTTTTATGTTTTCATGCCTAATGATTTGATTTTCTTGTATGGATGTTAAATTAGTGGCATTTAGGGTTGAATGATGATGATTTTGAGATAAATTGAGAAAGCCATGGATTAGATTAGGGTTTTGACAAATCAAGTGAATGAATGGTTAGGGTTTGATGTAGACTTTTGTGTGATATGTTGAAATGGGTATAATGCATCAGATTTAAGTGTTTAGAGTGAAAGAAAAAATGGAAGAGAAACACAATTTGGTAAATTTTTGGGCAGCAGTCTCGGTACAGGAAATGTCCTGTTTTCTGTTTTGACCAGTTTTGGTATTTTGGCCATAACTTGCTCATTTCAGATCGGAATTGAGTGATTCAAAATTCTGGGTAAAATAGACTTCTAGGGATCAAAATTTATCTGAAGGAAGTTCATGCAAATTGTAAACTTAAAGTGCCCAGAAAATGGTTCAAAGTGGAGCTATGTGCAGATTCTGTTCTGCCAAACTGAGTTATTTGTTGTGCAGATTGTGTTATATGGTTGAGGGCTTTAGAGACGGAATTTTAAATTGAAAATTTAAAGAGATGTTATTTGATATATCAAGAACTGATCTGGAGAGTTTCATAAATTTTGAAGACCGTTTGAATAATTTTTGAGTCATAAAGTCTATAGGGTATGGTTGGAAAAAGGTTGGCCAAAATGAATGAGTTTTTAGTGCTTAAGGTAATTTGTTCATTTGGCTTTAAATGAATGTGTATGGTGGATTAAAATGGAAGTTATGATTAATGTATAGTTGTGATTTTCTTGGAAAAGGGTGAAAAGGATGATCGGACGGGAACGGGAACTCAACGGGAAGCAAGCGGAATTGAGCGGTGAACTGTGAGTGAAAATGATATTTTGAGAATTTAGTTTTGAAAAGTGAATGGTTTTAATGTTAAACTGAAAGTTTAATGTAAATTTTTATGTAATGTTAAGGCATATGGAAATGTTTTATCTTGCATTGTTTTATCTTGCATCAATGCATATATTTATATGTGTATTAAATATGTATGCATATGTTAAGGTATTATGAAAGTTTAAAAATGTTTAAGTATGCATATGTGTTTTAATGATAAAGTAAAGGATTTAAATGTATTTATAGATGTATTTTGAAGAAATGTTTTACTGATGGTTACCCTAAACCCCCTATGACTGTTATGACTGATATCGGCCGAAGTACTTTAAGCGTGTAAGGATTTAGAGGGTAAAGTTATAGGTTACTAACTGAGGGAGGGAAATAGGTGTCTAGAGTATATCCTTACACGTGATAAAGTACTATGACTGGAACCCTATGCAAAGCGTGAGTTTCTCCGCAGCGTAGTGGTTATGATTGGAATGTGACTGTCCCTCACCGTCAGTACCCGGAAACTGTTCGGTGTGTTTATTCCCCTGGGTTCCATCAGAAAGAATGAAAGAAAGAAATAAAGAAAGAAAGTTTACGGTACGAATGTTTAAGGCATAAATGGATTTTAAATGTATAAGTATTTATTGAAAGAAAGTTTAAGGCATAAATGCTTAAAGCATAAATGGATTTTAAATGCATAAGTATTTTATTGAAATAAAGTTTAAGGCATAAATGTTTAAAGCATAAATTGATTTTAATGGTATAAGTATTTATTGAAAGAAAGTTTAAGGCATAAATGTTTAATGTATAAATGGATTTTAATTGTATAAGTATGTATTATTTTGGTATATACTGGAAATGTTATCTAAATGAAAATGTACACTCACTGGCTCCTTTAGCTCATTCTTTTCCATATGTTTCCAAAAATATTTTCAGGACCCGAGACAGGTGAGCCGTAGAGTACCCTCCTGCGCAGTGAGTCGAGCCATCGAGAAGACGACGCATGTGAACTGCATTGTATAAATAGTTGCATATTTTATATGTCGAATAATTTTCCATGCATCTATGCATATATGGATATATTTTGAAAATGAATTACTTAGGCGTCAGCTTAAGTCCGGCTCAAGCCCAAATTTTTTGATACAAATGTGCATGGAATTGAAGAAGTTTTAAATGTTTTGATGATTGAAATGAATAAAGGTATATGGTATATATATTGGGTTGATTGAGTTGTGGACGAGGAGTCCTACAACGGAAGTTGAAAATTTGAATATTAGAAGTGTTTTTAAATGCTTATGCAGGTACTTGTAATTTGGGAAAGTCCGAAAAACAGAGGAAACTCTGGCCAATTTTTCTGAAAAATGCAAGTGTTTGAAAAAGAAAAAAAAAAAAATTTATCATTTCGCTTCCGCATTATTTTATAAAGATATGTTAAAGACTGTAAAGGGGTTCGCTCCATGGATTT
The DNA here is from genome assembly GCA_029783825.1 of Sapria himalayana. Lineage (NCBI taxonomy): Eukaryota > Viridiplantae > Streptophyta > Magnoliopsida > Malpighiales > Rafflesiaceae > Sapria > Sapria himalayana. Next base: position 30,321 of record JAREIK010003993.1, on the reverse strand, counting down.
TATTTGACTGTTTTGAGGAAAAGTTTCTACATCCATTGGAGTGCCGGGAGGTCCCCTCGGGTTCATGAGGTTAATCCGGGTCGGGAGCCTTCACGTGGTATCAAGCCCGGTTTTGAAAATGTTATAAAGATTTGAAAATTTTATTTTTATATGATTGTTTTTAATGTTTATTTTAAAGATTTCATAAAAACAAAAAAATTATTAATGTGATTAAAATCATATATGCATTACTGACATATTGAATTTCTAAATTCACAGAAAAAGCGTTTGTCGAGCCGACCACCCACCAGGAGAGCCCTGAGGGCAGTAGTACCACCACCTAGGAACATTTGATGAGTCTGCCGTATGTTCCTCCACCCGCAGTACAGCTAGGGCTGCCACCCGGCCTGCCTAGGTCGTAGGAGGACAGATACCTTTAGAGCATGATGCTCAGAGGTTAGCCACAACATTTAATCAGCCCCGTGAGCCGACAGTGTCCATTGAGAGGAGTAAGGAAATTAGAGGCAGAAATTATGACGGTATAGGAGATCCTGGAAAGGCATGGTCGTGGCTAGAGGGTAATGAGATGGTTAATTGAAAATGCATGGGTTTAATTTAGCTTAAGTGAATCAATGACATTAAGTGAATTAGTAATTGTAATTGTTGAAAGAATATGGAAGAAATTGAAGACATAATGATGAATGTGTAACAGGTAGGATTTTGCCACCCTAGGAAAAGTATGGAAAAGTTGATTGTTACAACAGAGTGATTATTGGAGGCTAGGAGTTTTTTGGCAGACTTGATATTATTAGATATCCATGACTTTGATGTTATATTAGGCATGGATTTACTATCTAGACATCATGCTACAAAGGATTGTTATAGGAAAGAGGTTAGGTTCTATAAGCCAAGGAAGACAGAGGTTGTTTTATGTGGGTTACGGAAAATACTACCTACCAATAATATGACAGTTATGTGGGCTAGTAAAATACTTCGAAAGTTATATCAAAGGTACCTAGCTTATGCTATTGAGGTGAGGGATAATGGTAGTCGAATGGAAGATATTCTGAATAGTCAAATAATTTCCGGATGTATTTCCAGAGGATCTTCTAGGTATATATAATATATATATATAATATATATATTAATTTTTAGATTGAAATGACCCCTAGGACAGAACCAATTGCTAAGGCACCTTATATGATGGCTCCTTAAAAGTTGAAAGAATTGAAAGAATTGAAAGTATAAATGGATGAGCTTGTGAGTAAGGGTTTTGTTAGGCCGAGTACTTCGCCTTGGGGAGTGCCGGTTCTGTTTATAAAAAAAAAAAAATGATGATGAAAGTTTAAGATTGTATATTGATTACAGAGTTGAATAAAGTGAAAATACGCAATCAACACCCATTTACACGGATTGATGATCTTTTTGATCAATTACAGGGAACGAGGGTATTTTTGAAAATGGATCTAAGCTCAGGTTACCATCAATTAAAGATTAGGTCAGAGGATGTTCCTATGACAACTTTGAAAACACGGTATAGGCATTATGAGTTTTTAGTCATGCTAGTTGGACTAACTTATATTCAGCCGCTTTTATGGATCTTATGAATAGGATCTTTCAGCCTTATTTAGATCAGTTGTTATAGTATTCATTGATGACATTTTGATCTATTCAGGCAGTAAGGAAGATCATGAGGAGCATCTGAGAGTTGTTTTACAGATTCTGAGGGAAAATCAGTTGTATGCCAAATTCAGTAAATGCCAGTTCTGGTTAGACAGTGTTGCCTTTTCTAGGACATGTGATTTCAGCAGAGGGGATTTCTGTTGATCCTCAAAAGATTGAGGCAATTGTGAACTGGAAACCACCTACGAATGTGACAGAGATACGAAGTTTTCTGGGTTGGCAGGGTACTATCGAAAGTTTGTTGAGGGGTTTTCGAAGTTAGCGGCTCCTTTGACTAAATTGACAAGGAAAGAGGAAAAGTTTGTATGGTCAGAAGCATGTCAGCAAAGCTTCGATGAACTAAAACGGAAATTGACCTCAGCCCCAGTTCTTACACTTCCATCAGGGCAGGATGGATATACAGTGTATTGTGATGCATCCAGGCAGGGCTTAGGGGGTGAGTTAATGCAACATGAAATGTGATAGCATATGATTTAAGGCAATTGAAAAAGCATGAGCAGAATTATCTGAGACATAACCTAGAGTTGGTTGTTGTAGTCTTTGCTCTACGTATATGGAGGCATTACTGATATGGAGTTGCATGTAAAATTTTTACAGATCACAAGAACATGTAATATTTATTCACATAGAAAAAGTTAAATATGAGACAGAGGAGATGGGTTGAACTCATTAAGGATTATGAGTGCACTATTGAGTACCATCAGGGAAATGTTAATGTGGTAACTGATGCTCTTAGTAGGAAGCCTACGGGTTCCATATCTCACCTAAAGGTTGTGTACCTCCCTAGATTTATGGAATTGAGGTCTTTAGGTGCGAAACTAAAGTTGACAGATATTGGAGCCTTACTAGCTACATTTTATGTTAGTCCTGTACTAATAGACAAGATAAGGGAGCTATAGACTCAAGATACAATCATGATTAAATTGAAATGGGAAGCTGAGTCTGGGCAGTTAAGAGGATTTTTAGTACGGGCATATGGTATAGTGATGATAGGTCACAGGTTATGTGTACTAGATGTGGGAAGATTAAAGAAATAAATTATGGGAGAGGCTCACTCTTCTGCATATGCGATGCATCAGGGAAACACTAAAATATATCATGCCCTAAGGGAATACTAAAGGTGGAGGGGTATAAAGAAAGATGTTGCAGAATTTATTTCTAAATGTCTCATTTGTCAAAAAGTTAAGGTTGAGCATCAAAGATTTGCAGGGTTCTTATAGTCTCTTCCGATCCCTCAGTGGAAATGGGAGAGAATCATGATGGATTTTTTTTTTTTATTTTCCACTTTGCCAGAGTGGTTATGACGTGATATAGGTGATTGTGGATAGATTGACGAAATCAGTCAATTTCCTACCTATGGAAAAATAGTGACTTAGTTGAGAAGTTGGCTGAGTTGTATATAAAAGAGATTGTACGACTTCACGGATGACCAATCTGAAAGAGCCATACAGACATTGGAAGTTATGCTCAAGGCTTGTGTGTTAGAGTTTAAAGGAAGTTAGGAAAGACATTTACCATTAATGGAGTTTTCCTACAATAATAGTTATCATGCAAGCATTGAAATGGCGCCTTATGAGGCCTTATATGGAAGGAAGTGTAGGACTCCATTATGTTGGGATGAGGAAGGGGAGAGAAAATTTTTAGGTTCATAAATTGTTCAGGCTACAACAGATAATGTTAAAGTTATCAGTGATAGATTAAAGATAGCTCAAGATTGACAGAAAAGTTATGTTGATAACCCAAGGAGAGATTTGGAATTTTAGGTGGGGGATCAGGTATTTATGAGGATATCACCCTGGGAAAGGGTGTTGATATTCGGAAAGAAAGGGAAGTTAAGTCCTCTCTATATGGGACTTTATGAAATTATGAAAATAATTGGAGAGGTAGCGTCTTGGTTGAGGTTGCCACCTGAATTGGCCAGAATACATGACATATTTTACATTTCTATGCTTCGAAAGTATATGACAGATTCTTCACATGTGTTAAGAGATCAACCGGTTGAATTGAAAAAAAAGATTGACGTATGAGGAAAGACCGGTTCAAATTGTTGATCGAAATGATTAGGTTCTTTGAAACAAAGTGATTCCTTTAGTAAAGGTGTTGTGGATGAATCACGGTAGAGAGGAAGCAACATGAGAATTTAAATTTCGAGGACGAAATTTTTATAAGGAGGGGTGATTGTAAAACCCCAACCTTATTGAATGTTATAATAGTAGTTATTGAACTGATTTGAGGTCGAATGATAGAAGCGAGGGTGGATTAGAATTTAGAACGCTCTGGACATCATTTGGGCATGAAGTGAAAATTTTCGAAAATTGTAACCGGGTGCCCTAATGAATAGTGATTTTTTTCTTATTTTATCCGGATGGAGGGGTTGCAAAGGGATTTTTAAGAAAATTTCAGTTCCTATGACTTTGAACTGATATTTAGAAGATAATGGGAGATTTAAGTGAATAGTGATTTCCAGACTGAAATTTGGAGCCTGCGCTGAAATTTTTCGGAAATTGAGCCGAAAATGCGAAAAGGTCTGGAATAAATCATAAAGACTAACGAAACTGAAATAAAGCGAAACGGAGTCCGTTTGGATAGTTTCCAGGTGATCCGAACGTAATTCGGGTAATAATACGCTATTGTCCGGATTACCGATTTTAATGATTTTAAATCTGATTTCGATGATTTCAGAGCCTGAAATTCACTGTGAAGGATTTAGTTAAAATATTTTATGTTCAAATTTAAATATAGACGACCATAGAATATTTTTGACATATAATCGATATAAAAGCAGTAACAGGCGAAACTGAGATAAAATCTGCTATAATGGAGATATTTAATTGTACTAGCCAATTAAAATCTTTCTTAATGGCTAAGTTATGATTTAAATAATGGGTAAATGACTTGGTCTCATGGGAATGGACCAATGAGAAGCTTGGATAAAAGAGTAATTCACTTTAAACCAACCAATGATATTTTGTTACTTAAGGGCACTTTTGGAATAATATTTTAAAGTCTAAAATTTGGGGATTTAAGTGCTCAAAAGAGGGGATCACGTATAGGAGAAGGAGAGAAAGGAGAAAGATAAAAAGAAAGGGAAGAAAGGAGAAAGAGGAGGAGAAAGGGTAGGGCAAAGTGGAGAGGTGAGTTTTTTCTTCTCCTTCAAGCTTTCCAAGTGCTCTACAAGTGATAGCAAGGGAGAGGAGCCAAAGGAAACCAAGAACAAGTAAGTTTTTAATGGTGGGAAAGTTAGGGTTTGATGTTTTTCATGCCTAATGATTTGATTTTCTTGTATGGATGTTAAATTAGTGGCATTTAGGGTTGAATGATGATGATTTTGAGATAAATTGAGAAAGCCATGGATTAGATTAGGGTTTTGACAAATCAAGTGAATGAATGGTTAGGGTTTGATGTAGACTTTTGTGTGATATGTTGAAATGGGTATAATGCATCAGATTTAAGTGTTTAGAGTGAAAGAAAAAATGGAAGAGAAACACAATTTGGTAAATTTTTGGGCAGCAGTCTCGGTACAGGAAATGTCCTGTTTTCTGTTTTGACCAGTTTTGGTATTTTGGCCATAACTTGCTCATTTCAGATCGGAATTGAGTGATTCAAAATTCTGGGTAAAATAGACTTCTAGGGGAAAAATTTATCTAAAGGAAGTTTATGCAAATTGTAAACTTAAAGTGCCCAGAAAATGGTTCAAAGTGGAGCTATGTGCAGATTCTGTTCTGCCAAACTGAGTTATTTGTTGTGCAGATTGTGTTATATGGTTGAGGGCTTTAGAGACGGAATTTTAAATTGAAAATTTAAAGAGATGTTATTTGATATATCAAGAACTGATCTGGAGAGTTTCATAAATTTTGAAGACCGTTTGAATAATTTTTGAGTCATAAAGTCTATAGGGTATGGTTGGAAAAAGGTTGGCCAAAATGAATGAGTTTTTAGTGCTTAAGGGTAATTTGTTCATTTGGCTTTAAATGAATGTGTATGGTGGATTAAAATGGAAGTTATGATTAATGTATAGTTGTGATTTTCTTGGAAAAGGGTGAAAAGGATGATCGGACGGGAACGGGAACTCAACGGGAAGCAAGCGGAATTGAGCGGTGAACTGTGAGTGAAAATGATATTTTGAGAATTGAGTTTTTAAAAGTGAATGGTTTTAATGTTAAACTGAAAGTTTAATGTAAATTTTTATGTAAATGTTAAGGCATATGGAAATGTTTTATATTGCATTGTTTTATCTTGCATCAATGCATATATTTATATGTGTATTAAATATGTATGCATATGTTAAGGTATTATGAAAGTTTAAAATGTTTAAAGTATGCATATGTGTTTTAATGATAAAGTAAAGGATTTAAATGTATTTATAAATGTATTTTGAAGAAATGTTTTACTGATGGTTACCCTAAACCCCCTATGACTGTTATGACTGATATCGGCCGAAGTACTTTAAGCGTGTAAGGATTTAGAGGGTAAAGTTATAGGTTACTAACTGAGGGAGGGAAATAGGTGTCTAGAGTAATATCCTTACACGTGATAAAGTACTATGACTGGAACCCTATGCAAAGCGTGAGTTTCTCCGCAGCGTAGTGGTTATGACTGGAATGTGACTGTCCCTCACCGTCAGTACCCGGAAACTGTTCGGTGTGTTTATTCCCCTGGGTTCCATCAGAAAGAATGAAAGAAAGAAATAAAGAAAGAAAGTTTACGGTACGAATGTTTAAGGCATAAATGGATTTTAAATGTATAAGTATTTATTGAAATAAAGTTTAAGGCATAAATGCTTAAAGCATAAATGGATTTTAAATGCATAAGTATTTTATTGAAATAAAGTTTAAGGCATAAATGTTTAAAGCATAAATTGATTTTAATGGTATAAGTATTTATTGAAAGAAAGTTTAAGGCATAAATGTTTAATGTATAAATGGATTTTAATTGTATAAGTATGTATTATTTTGGTATATACTGGAAATGTTATCTAAATGAAAATGTACACTCACTGGGCTCCTTTAGCTCATTCTTTTCCATATGTTTCCAAAAATATTTTCAGGACCCGAGACAGGTGAGCCGGTAGAGTACCCTCCTGCGCAGTGAGTCGAGCCATCGAGAAGACGACGCATGTGAACTGCATTGTATAAATAGTTGCATATTTTATATGTCGAATAATTTTCCATGCATCTATGCATATATGGATATATTTTGAAAATGAATTACTTAGGCGTCAGCTTAAGTCCGGCTCAAGCCCAAATTTTTTTGATACAAATGTGCATGGAATTGAAGAAGTTTTAAATGTTTTGATGATTGAAATGAATAAAGGTATATGGTATATATATTGGGTTGATTGAGTTGTGGACGAGGAGTCCTACAACGGAAGTTGAAAATTTGAATATTAGAAGTGTTTTTAAATGCTTATGCAGGTACTTGTAAATTTGGGAAAGTCCGAAAAACAGAGGAAACTCTGGCCAATTTTTCTGAAAAATGCAAGTGTTTGAAAAAGAAAAAAAAAAAATTTATCACTTTCGCTTCCGCTTTATTTTATAAAGATATGTTAAAGACTGTAAAGGGGTTCGCTCCATGGATTTTATTTGACTGTTTTGAGGAAAAGTTTCTACATCCATTGGAGTGCCGGGAGGTCCCCTCGGGTTCATGAGGTTAATCCGGGTCGGGATCCTTCAACATGGTATCAGAGCGAAGTTTTGAAAATGTTATAAAGATTTGAAAATTTTTATTTTTATATGATTTTTTTAATGTTTTCTTTTAAGATTTCAAAAAAAAAAAAAAAAATTTATGTGATTTAAAATCATATATACATTACATGACATATTAAAATTTTGAATTCACAGAAAATGCGTCGTCGAGGCCGACCACCCACCAGGAGAGCTCCTGAGGCAGTAGTACCACCACCTGAGGAACATGTTGATGAGTCTGCGTATGTTCCTCCACCTGCAGTACAGCTAGGGCTGCCACCCGCCTCCTAAGGTCGTAGGAGGATAGATACCTTTAGAGCAGATGGCTGAGATGTTAGCCACAACATTTAATCAGCCCCGTGAGCCGACAGTGTCCATTGAGAGGGTAAGGAAATTAGAGGCAAGAAATTATGACGGTATAGGAGATCCTGAAAAGGCATGGTCGTGGCTAGAGGGTAATGAGATGGTTAATTGAAAATGCATGGGTTTAATTTAGCTTAAGTGAATCAATGACATTAAGTGAATTATTAATTGTAATTGTTGAAAGAAAATGGAAGAAATTGAAGACATAATGATGAATGTGTAACAGGTAGGATTTTGCCACCCTAGGAAAAGTATGGAAAAGTTGATTGTTACAACAGAGTGATTATTGGAGGCTAGGAGTTTTTGGCAGATTTGATATTATTAGATATCCATGACTTTGATGTTATATTAGGCATGGATTTACTATCTAGACATCATGCTACAAAGGATTGTTATAGGAAAGAGGTTAGGTTCTATAAGCCAAGGAAGACAGAGGTTGTTTTATGTGGGTTACGGAAAATACTACCTACCAATAATATGACAGTTATGTGGGCTAGTAAAATACTTTGAAAGTTATATTAAAGGTACCTAGCTTATGCTATTGAGGTGAGGGATAATGGTAGTCGAATGGAAGATATTCTGATAGTCAAATAATTTCCGGATGTATTTCCAAGAGGATCTTCTAGGTATATATAAAAAAAAAATAAAATAAAAAAAAAAAATGATGAAAGTTTAAGATTGTATATTGATTACAGAGAGTTGAATAAAGTGAAAATACGCAATCAACACCCATTTACACAGATTGATGATCTTTTTGATCAATTACAGGGAGCGAGGGTATTTTTGAAAATGGATCTAAGCTCAGGTTACCATCAATTAAAGATTAGGTCAGAGGATGTTCCTATGACAACTTTGAAAACACGGTATAGGCATTATGAGTTTTTAGTCATGCTAGTTGGACTAACTTATATTCAGCCGCTTTTATGGATCTTATGAATAGGATCTTTCAGCCTTATTTAGATCAGTTTGTTATAGTATTCATTGATGACATTTTAATCTATTTAAGCAGTAATGAAGATCATAAGGAGCATCTAAGTAAATTCTATTTACTTAGTATGCCAAACTTAGTAAATTCTAGTTCTGGTTAGACAGTGTTGCCTTTCTAAGGCATGTGATTTCAGTGAAGGGGGTTTCTGTTGATCCTCAAAAGATTGAGAAAATTGTGAACTGGAAACCACCTACGAATGTGACAGAGATACAAAGTTTTCTAGGTTTAAGCAGGGTATTATCGGAAGGTTGTTAAGGGATTTTCAAAGTTAGCGGATCCTTTGACTAAATTGACAAGGAAAGATGAAAAGTTTGTATGGTAAGAGACATGTCAGAAAAGATTCGATGAACTAAAAAGGAATTTGACCTTAGCCCTAGTTCTTACAATTCCGTCAGGGCAAGAAGGATATACAGTATATTGTGATGCTTCTAGGCAGAGCTTAGGGGGTGAGTTAATGCAACATGAAAATGTGATAGCATATGATTTAAGGCAATTGAAAAAGCATGAGCAGAATTATCTGAGACATAACCTAGAGTTGGTTGTTGTAGTCTTTGCTCTACGTATATGGAGGCATTACTGATATGGAGTTGCATGTAAAATTTTTACAGATCACAAGAACATGTAATATTTATTCACATAGAAAAAGTTAAATATGAGACAGAGGAGATGGGTTGAACTCATTAAGGATTATGAGTGCACTATTGAGTACCATCAGGGAAATGTTAATGTGGTAACTGATGCTCTTAGTAGGAAGCCTACGGGTTCCATATCTCACCTAAAGGTTGTGTACCTCCCTAGATTTATGGAATTGAGGTCTTTAGGTGCGAAACTAAAGTTGACAAATATTGGAGCCTTACTAGCTACATTTATGTTAGTCCTGTACTAATAGACAAGATAAGGGAGCTATAGACTCAAGATACAATCATGATTAAATTGAAATGGGAAGCTGAGTCTGGGCAGTTAAGAGGATTTTTAGTACGGGCATATGGTATAGTGATGATAGGTCACAGGTTATGTGTACTAGATGTGGGAAGATTAAAGAAATAAATTATGGAGAGGCTCACTCTTCTGCATATGCGATGCATCAGGGAAACACTAAAATGTATCATACCCTAAGGGAATACTAAAGGTGGAGGGGTATAAAGAAAGATGTTGCAGAATTTATTTCTAAATGTCTCATTTGTCAAAAAGTTAAGGTTGAGCATCAAAGATTTGCAGGGTTCTTATAGTCTCTTCCGATCCCTCAGTGGAAATGGGAGAGAATCATGATGGATTTTTTTTTATTTCCACTTTGCCAGAGTGGTTATGACGTGATATAGGTGATTGTGGATAGATTGACGAAATCAGTCAATTTCCTACCTATGGAAAAATAGTGACTTAGTTGAGAAGTTGGCTGAGTTGTATATAAAAGAGATTGTACGACTTCACGGATGACCAATCTGAAAGAGCCATACAGACATTGGAAGTTATGCTCAAGGCTTGTGTGTTAGAGTTTAAAGGAAGTTAGGAAAGACATTTACCATTAATGGAGTTTTCCTACAATAATAGTTATCATGCAAGCATTGAAATGGCGCCTTATGAGGCCTTATATGGAAGGAAGTGTAGGACTCCATTATGTTGGGATGAGGAAGGGAGAGAAAATTTTTAGGTTCATAAATTGTTCAGGCTACAACAGATAATGTTAAAGTTATCAGTGATAGATTAAAGATAGCTCAAGATTGACAGAAAAGTTATGTTGATAACCCAAGGAGAGATTTGGAATTTTAGGTGGGGGATCAGGTATTTATGAGGATATCACCCTGGGAAAGGGTGTTGATATTCGGAAAGAAAGGGAAGTTAAGTCCTCTCTATATGGGACTTTATGAAATTATGAAAATAATTGGAGAGGTAGCGTCTTGGTTGAGGTTGCCACCTGAATTGGCCAGAATACATGACATATTTTACATTTCTATGCTTCGAAAGTATATGACAGATTCTTCACATGTGTTAAGAGATCAACCGGTTGAATTGAAAGAAGATTGACGTATGAAGGAAAGACCGGTTTCAAATTGTTGATCGAAATGATTAGGTTCTTTGAAACAAAGTGATTCCTTTAGTAAAGGTGTTGTGGATGAATCACGGTAGAGAGGAAGCAACATGAGAATTTAAATTTCGAGGACGAAATTTTTATAAGGAGGGGTGATTGTAAAACCCCAACCTTATTGAATGTTATAATAGTAGTTATTGAACTGATTTGAGGTCTAATGATAGAAGCGAGGGTGGATTAGAATTTAGAACGCTCTGGACATCATTTGGGCATGAAGTGAAAATTTTCGAAAATTGTAACCGGGTGCCCTAATGAATAGTGATTTTTTTCTTATTTTATCCGGATGGAGGGGTTGCAAAGGGATTTTTAAGAAAATTTCAGTTCCTATGACTTTGAACTGATATTTAGAAGATAATGGGAGATTTAAGTGAATAGTGATTTCCGGACTGAAATTTGGAGCCTGCGCTGAAATTTTTCGGAAATTGAGCCGAAAATACGAAAAGGTCTGGAATAAATCATAAAGACTAACGAAACTGAAATAAAGTGAAACGGAGTCCGTTTGGATAGTTTCCAGGTGATTCGAACGTAATTCGGGTAATAATACGCTATTGTCCGGATTACCGATTTTAATGATTTTAAATCCGATTTCGGTGATTTCAGAGCCTGAAATTCACTGTGAAGGATTTAGTTAAAATATTTTATGTTCAAATTTAAATATAGACGACCATAGAATATTTTTGACATATAATTGATATAAAAGCAGTAAAAGGCGAAACTGAGATAAAATCTGCTATAATGGAGATATTTAATTGTACTAGCCAATCAAAATCTTTCTTAATGGCTAAGTTATGATTTAAATAATGGGTAAATGACTTGGTCTCATGGGAATGGACCAATGAGAAGCTTGGATAAAAGAGTAATTCACTTTAAACCAACCAATGATATTTTTTTTACTTAAGGGCACTTTTGGAATAATATTTTAAAGTCTAAAATTTGGGGATTTAAGTGCTCAAAAGAGGGGATCACGTAGAGGAGAGGAAAGAAAGGAGAAAAGAGAGAAAAGAAAGGGAAGAAAGGAGAAAGAGGAGGAGAAAGGGTAGGGCAAAGTGGTAGAGGTGAATTTTTATTCTCTTTCAAGCTTCCAAGTGAGCTCCAAGTGAATCAAGGAAGAGAAGACAAGGGAAACCCAAGAAACAAGTAAGTTTTTCATGGTGGGAAAGTTGGATTTTTATGTTTTTCATGCCTAATGATTTGATTTTCTTGTATGGATGTTAAATTAGTGGCATTTAGGGTTGAATGATGATGATTTTGAGATAAATTGAGAAAGCCATGGATTAGATTAGGGTTTTGACAAATCAAGTGAATGAATGGTTAGGGTTTGATGTAGACTTTTGTGTGATATGTTGAAATGGGTATAATGCATCAGATTTAAGTGTTTAGAGTGAAAGAAAAAATGGAAGAGAAACACAATTTGGTAAATTTTTGGGCAGCAGTCTCGGTACAGGAAATGTCCTGTTTTCTGTTTTGACCAGTTTTGGTATTTTGGCCATAACTTGCTCATTTCAGATCGGAATTGAGTGATTCAAAATTCTGGGTAAAATAGACTTCTAGGGGAAAAATTTATCTGAAGGAAGTTCATGCAAATTGTAAACTTAAAGTGCCCAGAAAATGGTTCAAAGTGGAGCTATGTGCAGATTCTGTTCTGCCAAACTGAGTTATTTGTTGTGCAGATTGTGTTATATGGTTGAGGGCTTTAGAGACGGAATTTTAAATTGAAAATTTAAAGAGATGTTATTTGATATATCAAGAACTGATCTGGAGAGTTTCATAAATTTTGAAGACCGTTTGAATAATTTTTGAGTCATAAAGTCTATAGGGTATGGTTGGAAAAAGGTTGGCCAAAATGAATGAGTTTTTAGTGCTTAAGGGTAATTTGTTCATTTGGCTTTAAATGAATGTGTATGGTGGATTAAATGGAAGTTATGATTAATGTATAGTTGTGATTTTCTTGGAAAAGGGTGAAAAGGATGATCGGACGGGAACGGGAACTCAACGGGAAGCAAGCGGAATTGAGCGGTGAACTGTGAGTGAAAATGATATTTTGAGAATTGAGTTTTTAAAAGTGAATGGTTTTAATGTTAAACTGAAAGTTTAATGTAAATTTTTATGTAAATGTTAAGGCATATGGAAATGTTTTATCTTGCATTGTTTTATCTTGCATCAATGCATATATTTATATGTGTATTAAATATGTATGCATATGTTAAGGTATTATGAAAGTTTAAAAATGTGTAAAGAAGCATATGTATTTTAATGATAAAGTAAAGGATTTAAATGTATTTATAAATGTATCTTTAAGAAATGTTTTACTGATGGTTACCTAAACCCCCTATGACTGTTATGACTGATATCGGCCGAAGTACTTTAAGCGTGTAAGGATTTAGAGGGTAAAGTTATAGGTTACTAACTGAGGGAGGGAAATAGGTGTCTAGAGTAATATCCTTACACGTGATAAAGTACTATGACTGGAACCCTATGCAAAGCGTGAGTTTCTCCGCAGCGTAGTGGTTATGACTGGAATGTGACTGTCCCTCACCGTCAGTACCCGGAAACTGTTCGGTGTGTTTATTCCCCTGGGTTCCATCAGAAAGAATGAAAGAAAGAAATAAAGAAAGAAAGTTTACGGTACGAATGTTTAAGGCATAAATGGATTTTAAATGTATAAGTATTTATTGAAAGAAAGTTTAAGGCATAAATGCTTAAAGCATAAATGGATTTTAAATGCATAAGTATTTATTGAAATAAAGTTTAAGGCATAAATGTTTAAAGCATAAATTGATTTTAATGGTATAAGTATTTATTGAAAGAAAGTTTAAGGCATAAATGTTTAATGTATAAATGGATTTTAATTGTATAAGTATGTATTATTTTGGTATATACTGGAAATGTTATCTAAATGAAAATGTACACTCACTGGGCTCCTTTAGCTCATTCTTTTCCATATGTTTCCAAAAATATTTTCAGGACCCGAGACAGGTGAGCCGGTAGAGTACCCTCCTGCGCAGTGAGTCGAGCCATCGAGAAGACGACGCATGTGAACTACATTGTATAAATAGTTGCATATTTTATATGTCGAATAATTTTCCATGTATCTATGCATATATGGATATATTTTGAAAATGAATTACTTAGGCGTCAGCTTAAGTCCGGCTCAAGCCCAAATTTTTTTGATACAAATGTGCATGGAATTGAAGAAGTTTTAAATGTTTTGATGATTGAAATGAATAAAGGTATATGGTATATATATTGTGTTGATTGAGTTGTGGACGAGGAGTCCTACAACGGAAGTTGAAAATTTGAATATTAGAAGTGTTTTTAAATGCTTATGCAGGTACTTGTAAATTTGGGAAAGTCCGAAAAACAGAGGAAACTCTGGCCAATTTTTCTGAAAAATGCAAGTGTTTGAAAAAGAAAAAAAAAAAAATTTATCACTTCGCTTCCGCATTATTTTCTAAAGATATGTTAAAGACTGTAAAGGGGTTCGCTCCATGGATTTTATTTGACTGTTTTGAGGAAAAGTTTCTACATCCATTGGAGTGCCGGGAGGTCCCCTCGGGTTCATGAGGTTAATCCGGGTCGGGGTCCTTCAACGTGGTATCAGAGCGAAGTTTTGAAAATGTTATAAAGATTTGAAAATTTTTATTTTTATATGATTGTTTTAATGTTTTCTTTTAAGATTTCAAAAAACAAAAAAAAAAAAAAAAAAAATTTATGTGATTTAAAATCATATATGCATTACATGACATATTAAATTTTGAATTCACAGAAAAATGCGTCGTCGAGGCCGACCACCCACCAGGAGAGCTCCTAAGGCAGTAGTACCACCACCTGAGGAACATGTTGATGAGTCTGCGTATGTCCTCCACCCGCAGTACAGCTAGGGCTGCCACCGCCTCCAAAGGTCGTAGGAGGACAGATACCTTTAGAGCAGATGGCTCAGATGTTAGCCACAACATTTAATCAGCCCCGTGAGCCGACGGTGTCCATTGAGAGGGTAAGGAAATTAGAGGCAAGAAATTATGACGGTATAGGAGATCCTGGAAAGGCATGGTCGTGGCTAGAGGGTAATGAGATGGTTAATTGAAAATGCATGGGTTTAATTTAGCTTAAGTGAATCAATGACATTAAGTGAATTATTAATTGTAATTGTTGAAAGAAAATGGAAGAAATTGAAGACATAATGATGAATGTGTAACAGGTAGGATTTTGCCACCCTAGGAAAAGTATGGAAAAGTTGATTGTTACAACAGAGTGATTATTGGAGGCTAGGAGTTTTTGGCAGATTTGATATTATTAGATATCCATGACTTTGATGTTATATTAGGCATGGATTTACTATCTAGACATCATGCTACAAAGGATTGTTATAGGAAAGAGGTTAGGTTCTATAAGCCAAGGAAGACAGAGGTTGTTTTATGTGGGTTACGGAAAATACTACCTACCAATAATATGACAGTTATGTGGGCTAGTAAAATACTTCGAAAGTTATATCAAAGGTACTAGCTTATGCTATTGAGGTGAGGGATAATGGTAGTCGAATGGAAGATATTCTGATAGTCAAATAATTTCCGGATGTATTTCCAGAGGATCTTCTAGGTATATATAAAATATATATATATATTAATTTTTAGATTGAAATGACCCCTAGGACAGAACCAATTGCTAAGGCACCTATATGATGGCTCCTTAAAGTTGAAAGAATTGAAAGAATTGAAAGTATAAATGGATGAGCTTGTGAGTAAGGGTTTTGTTAGGCCGAGTACTTCGCCTTGGGGAGTGCCGGTTCTGTTTATAAAAAAAAAAAAAAATGATGATGAAAGTTTAAGATTGTATATTGATTACATAGAGTTGAATAAAGTGAAAATACGCAATCAACACCCATTTACACGGATTGATGATCTTTTTGATCAATTACAGGGAACGAGGGTATTTTTGAAATGGATCTAAGCTCAGGTTACCATCAATTAAAGATTAGGTCAGAGGATGTTCCTATGACAACTTTGAAAACATGGTATAGGCATTATGAGTTTTTAGTCATGCTAGTTGGACTAACTTATATTCAGCCACTTTTATGGATCTTATGAATAGGATCTTTCAGCCTTATTTAGATCAGTTTGTTATAGTATTCATTGATGACATTTTAATCTATTTAAGCAGTAATGAAGATCATGAGGAGCATCTAAGTAAATTCTATTACTTAGTATGCCAAACTTAGTAAATTCTAGTTCTGGTTAGACAGTGTTGCCTTTCTAAGGCATGTGATTTCAGTGAAGGGGGTTTCTGTTGATCCTCAAAAGATTGAGAAAATTTTGAACTGAAAACCACCTACGAATGTGACAGAGATACAAAGTTTTCTAGGTTAAGCAGGGCATCATCGGAAGGTTGTTAAGGGATTTTCAAAGTTAGCGGATCCTTTGACTAAATTGGCAAGGAAAGATGAAAAGTTTGTATGGTAAGAGACATGTCAGAAAAGATTCGATGAACTAAAAAGGAATTTGACCTTAGCCCTAGTTCTTACAATTCCGTCAGGGCAAGAAGGATATACAGTATATTGTGATGCTTCTAGGCAGAGCTTAGGGGGTGTGTTAATGCAACATGAAAATGTGATAGCATATGATTTAAGGCAATTGAAAAAGCATGAGCAGAATTATCTGAGACATAACCTAGAGTTGGTTGTTGTAGTCTTTGCTCTACGTATATGGAGGCATTACTGATATGGAGTTGCATGTAAAATTTTTACAGATCACAAGAACATGTAATATTTATTCACATAGAAAAAGTTAAATATGAGACAGAGGAGATGGGTTGAACTCATTAAGGATTATGAGTGCACTATTGAGTACCATCAGGGAAATGTTAATGTGGTAACTGATGCTCTTAGTAGGAAGCCTACGGGTTCCATATCTCACCTAAAGGTTGTGTACCTCCCTAGATTTATGGAATTGAGGTCTTTATGTAAGACCCCAACCTGATTGAATGTTATAATAGTAGTTTTTGAACTGATTTGAGGTCTAATGATAGAAACGAGGGTAGCTTAGAATTTAGAACGCTCCGAACGTCATTTGGACATGATGTGGAATTTTCGAAAATTGTAACCGAATGCCCTAAGAAATAGTGATTTTTCTTATTATATCCGGATGGAGGGGTTTGCAAAGGAATTTTAAAGAAATTTCAGTTCCTATGACTTTGAACTGATATTTAGAAGAGAATAGGAGATTTAAGTGAATAGTGATTTCCGGATTGGAATTCGGAGCCTGCGCTGAAATTTTTCGGAAATTGGGCCGAAAATACGAAAATGTCCAGAATATATCATAGAGTCTACGAAACTGAAACAGAGTGAAACGGAGTCCGTTTGGATAGTTTCCAGGCAATCCGAACGTAATTCGGATAATAATACGCAATTATCCGGATTTCCGATTTTAATGATTTTAAATCCGATTTCGATGATTTCAGAGCCTGGAATCCAATGTGAAGGATTTAATTAAAATATTTCATGGTCAATTTGAAGTTTAGACGACCATAGAATATTTTGACATTTAATCGGTATAAAAGCAGTATAAGGTGAAACTGAGATAAAATCTGCTATAAGGGAGATATTTTCTTGTGAGAGCCAATTAAAACCTTTCTTAATGACTAAGTTATGAATAAAATAATAGGTTA
The DNA here is from genome assembly GCA_029783825.1 of Sapria himalayana. Classification (NCBI taxonomy): domain Eukaryota; kingdom Viridiplantae; phylum Streptophyta; class Magnoliopsida; order Malpighiales; family Rafflesiaceae; genus Sapria; species Sapria himalayana. The sequence continues at coordinate 12,878 of JAREIK010003993.1, read as the reverse complement.
ATGGATTTGTGATTCATTAGAATGGACCAATGACCTTCTTTGGTTCAAGGGTAATTTTGGCAAGTGTGAAAGGGCAATTTTGTCAAGTGTGAAGCAAAATCTAAATTTAAGAGATTAAGTTGGCTCAAAAAGGAGGAGAACCCGTAGGAGAGAAAGGAGAGGGAAGAAAAGAGAGAAAAGAAAGGAGAGAAAGGAGAAGCAAGAAGAAAAAGTGAAGGGCAAAGGTATGAGATGTGATTTTTTCTCCTCATTCAAGCTCTTCAAGTGATCTACAAGTGGAATCAAGAGAGAGGAGCCAAGGAAAACCAAAAACAAGTAAGTTTTTAATGGTGGGAAAGTTGGATTTTTATGTTTTTCATGTCTAATGCTTTGATTTTCTTGTATGGATGGTAGAATTGGGGTATTTGAGGATGAATGATGATGCTTTTGATAGAAATTGAGAAAGAAATGGATTAGGTTAGGGTTTGAAAAATCAAGTGAGTGAATGGTTAGGGTTTGATGTTGAATTTTGTATGATATGTTGAAATTGGTTAGGGATTTATGAAATTGAGGTATTATGGAATAGTTGTAAAAAGGAGAATGTTGGGTAAAGTAAAGGGAATGCTGTCAAAAATTTCTTTAAAATTCCTTTGCAAACCCCTCCATCCGGATATAATAAGAAAAATCACTATTTCTTAGGGCATTCGGTTACAATTTTCGAAAATTCCACATCATGTCCAAATGACGTTCGGAGCGTTCTAAATTCTAAGCTACCCTCGTTTCTATCATTAGACCTCAAATCAGTTCAAAAACTACTATTATAACATTCAATCAGGTTGGGGTCTTACACTTTAGGTGCGAGACTAGAGTTGACAGATATTGGAGCCTTACTAGCTACATTTTATGTTAGTCCTGTACTAATAGACAAGATAAGGGAGCTATAGACTCAAGATACGATCATGATTAAATTGAAAAGGAAAGCTGAGTCTGGGCAGTTAAAAAGATTTTTAGTACGTGCAGATGGTATAGTGATGATAGGTCACAGGTTATGTGTACTAGATGTGGGAAGATTAAAGAAATAAATTATGGAAGAGGCTCACTTTTCTGCATATGCGATGCATCAGGGAAACACTAAAATGTATCATACCCTAAGGGAATACTAAAGGTGGACGGGTATAAAGAAAGATGTTGCAGAATTTATTTCCAAATGACTCATTTGTTAAAAAGTTAAGGTTGAGCATCAAAGATTTGCAGGGTTCTTATAGTCTCTTCCGATCCCTCAGTGGAAATGGGAGAGAATCATGATGGATTTTTTTTTTTTCCACTTTGCCAGAGTGGTTATGACGTGATATAGGTGATTGTGGATAGATTGACGAAATCAATCAATTTCCTACCTATGGAAAAATAGTGACTTAGTTGAGAAGTTGGCTGAGTTGTATATAAAAGAGATTGTACGACTTCACGGATGACTAATCTGAAAGAGCCATACAGACATTGGAAGTTATGCTCAAGGCTTGTGTGTTAGAGTTTAAAGGAAGTTAGGAAAGACATTTACCATTAATGGAGTTTTCCTACAATAATAGTTATCATGCAAGCATTGAAATGGCGCCTTATGAGGCCTTATAGGAAGGAAGTGTAGGACTCCATTATGTTGGGATGAGGAAGGGGAGAGAAAATTTTTAGGTTCATAAATTGTTCAGGCTACAACAGATAATGTTAAAGTTATCAGTGATAGATTAAAGATAGCTCAAGATTGACAGAAAAGTTATGTTGATAACCCAAGGAGAGATTTGGAATTTTAGGTGGGGGATCAGGTATTTATGAGGATATCACCCTGGGAAAGGGTGTTGATATTCGGAAAGAAAGGGAAGTTAAGTCCTCTCTATATGGGACTTTATGAAATTATGAAAATAATTGGAGAGGTAGCGTCTTGGTTGAGGTTGCCACCTGAATTGGCCAGAATACATGACATATTTACATTTCTATGCTTCGAAAGTATATGACAGATTCTTCACATGTGTTAAGAGATCAACCGGTTGAATTGAAAGAAGATTTGACGTATGAAGAAAGACCGGTTCAAATTGTTGATCGAAATGATTAGGTTCTTTGAAACAAAGTGATTCCTTTAGTAAAGGTGTTGTGGATGAATCACGGTAGAGAGGAAGCAACATGAGAATTTAAATTTCGAGGACGAAATTTTTATAAGGAGGGGTGATTGTAAAACCCCAACCTTATTGAATGTTATAATAGTAGTTATTGAACTGATTTGAGGTCTAATGATAGAAGCGAGAGTGGATTAGAATTTAGAACGCTCTGGACATCATTTGGGCATGAAGTGAAAATTTTCGAAAATTGTAACCGGGTGCCCTAATGAATAGTGATTTTTTTCTTATTTTATCCGGATGGAGGGGTTGCAAAGGGATTTTTAAGAAAATTTCAGTTCCTATGACTTTGAACTGATATTTAGAAGATAATGGGAGATTTAAGTGAATAGTGATTTCCGGACTGAAATTTGGAGCCTGCGCTGAAATTTTTTGGAAATTGAGCCGAAAATACGAAAAGGTCTGGAATAAATCATAAAGACTAACGAAACTGAAATAAAGTGAAACGGAATCCGTTTGGATAGTTTCCAGGTGATTCGAACGTAATTCGGGTAATAATACGCTATTGTCCGGATTACCGATTTTAATGATTTTAAATCCGATTTCGGTGATTTCAGAGCCTGAAATTCACTGTGAAGGATTTAGTTAAAATATTTTATGTTCAAATTTAAATATAGACGACCATAGAATATTTTTGACATATAATTGATATAAAAGCAGTAAAAGGCGAAACTGAGATAAAATCTGCTATAATGGAGATATTTAATTGTACTAGCCAATCAAAATCTTTCTTAATGGCTAAGTTATGATTTAATAATGGGTAAATGACTTGGTCTCATGGGAATGGACCAATGAGAAGCTTGGATAAAAGAGTAATTCACTTTAAACCAACCAATGATATTTTTTTTACTTAAGGGCACTTTTGGAATAATATTTTAAAGTCTAAAATTTGGGGATTTAAGTGCTCAAAAGAGGGGATCACGTAGAGGAGAGGAAAGAAAGGAGAAAAGAGAGAAAAGAAAGGGAAGAAAGGAGAAAGAGGAGGAGAAAGGGTAGGGCAAAGTGGTAGAGGTGAATTTTTATTCTCTTTCAAGCTTCCAAGTGAGCTCCAAGTGAATCAAGGAAGAGAAGACAAGGGAAACCCAAGAAACAAGTAAGTTTTTCATGGTGGGAAAGTTGGATTTTTATGTTTTTCATGCCTAATGATTTGATTTTCTTGTATGGATGTTAAATTAGTGGCATTTAGGGTTGAATGATGATGATTTTGAGATAAATTGAGAAAGCCATGGATTAGATTAGGGTTTTGACAAATCAAGTGAATGAATGGTTAGGGTTTGATGTAGACTTTTGTGTGATATGTTGAAATGGGTATAATGCATCAGATTTAAGTGTTTAGAGTGAAAGAAAAAATGGAAGAGAAACACAATTTGGTAAATTTTTGGGCAGCAGTCTCGGTATAGGAAATGTCCTGTTTTCTGTTTTGACCAGTTTTGGTATTTTGGCCATAACTTGCTCATTTCAGATCGGAATTGAGTGATTCAAAATTCTGGGTAAAATAGACTTCTAGGGGAAAAATTTATCTGAAGGAAGTTCATGCAAATTGTAAACTTAAAGTGCCCAGAAAATGGTTCAAAGTGGAGCTATGTGCAGATTCTGTTCTGCCAAACTGAGTTATTTGTTGTGCAGATTGTGTTATATGGTTGAGGGCTTTAGAGACGGAATTTTAAATTGAAAATTTAAAGAGATGTTATTTGATATATCAAGAACTGATCTGGAGAGTTTCATAAATTTTGAAGACCGTTTGAATAATTTTTGAGTCATAAAGTCTATAGGGTATGGTTGGAAAAAGGTTGGCCAAAATGAATGAGTTTTTAGTGCTTAAGGGTAATTTGTTCATTTGGCTTTAAATGAATGTGTATGGTGGATTAAAATGGAAGTTATGATTAATGTATAGTTGTGATTTTCTTGGAAAAGGGTGAAAAGGATGATCGGACGGGAACGGGAACTCAACGGGAAGCAAGCGGAATTGAGCGGTGAACTGTGAGTGAAAATGATATTTTGAGAATTGAGTTTTTAAAAGTGAATGGTTTTAATGTTAAACTGAAATTTTAATGTAAATTTTTATGTAAATGTTAAGGCATATGGAAATGTTTTATCTTGCATTGTTTTATCTTGCATCAATGCCTATATTTATATGTGTATTAAATATGTATGCATATGTTAAGGTATTATGAAAGTTTAAAAATGTGTAAAGAAAGCATATGTATTTTAATAATAAAGTAAAGGATTTAAATGTATTTATAAATGTATCTTTAAGAAATGTTTTACTGATGGTTACCTAACCCCCTATGACTGTTATGACTGATATCGGCCGAAGTACTTTAAGCGTGTAAGGATTTAGAGGGTAAAGTTATAGGTTACTAACTGAGGGAGGGAAATAGGTGTCTAGAGTAATATCCTTACACGTGATAAAGTACTATGACTGGAACCCTATGCAAAGCGTGAGTTTCTCCGCAGCGTAGTGGTTATGACTGGAATGTGACTGTCCCTCACCGTCAGTACCCGGAAACTGTTCGGTGTGTTTATTCCCCTGGGTTCCATCAGAAAGAATGAAAGAAAGAAATAAAGAAAGAAAGTTTACGGTACGAATGTTTAAGGCATAAATGGATTTTAAATGTATAAGTATTTATTGAAAGAAAGTTTAAGGCATAAATGCTTAAAGCATAAATGGATTTTAAATGCATAAGTATTTATTGAAATAAAGTTTAAGGCATAAATGTTTAAAGCATAAATGGATTTTAATGTATAAGTATTTATTGAAAGAAAGTTTAAGGCATAAATGTTTAATGTATAAATGGATTTTAATTGTATAAGTAGGTATTATTTTGGTATATACTGGAAATGTTATCTAAATGAAAATGTACACTCACTGGGCTCCTTTAGCTCATTCTTTTCCATATGTTTCCAAAATATTTTCAGGACCCGAGACAGGTGAGCCGGTAGAGGTACCCCCTGCGCAGTGAGTCGAGCCATCGAGAAGACGACGCATGTGAACTACATTGTATAAATAGTTGCATATTTTATATGTCGAATAATTTTCCATGTATCTATGCATATATGGATATATTTTGAAAATGAATTACTTAGGCGTCAGCTTAAGTCCGGCTCAAGCCCAAATTTTTTTGATACAAATGTGCATGGAATTGAAGAAGTTTTAAATGTTTTGATGATTGAAATGAATAAAGGTATATGGTATATATATTGTGTTGATTGAGTTGTGGACGAGGAGTCCTACAACGGAAGTTGAAAATTTGAATATTAGAAGTGTTTTTAAATGCTTATGCAGGTACTTGTAAATTTGGGAAAGTCCGAAAAACAGAGGAAACTCTGGCCAATTTTTCTGAAAAATGCAAGTGTTTGAAAAAGAAAAAAAAAAAAATTTTATCACTTCGCTTCCGCATTATTTTATAAAGATATGTTAAAGACTGTAAAGGGGTTCGCTCCATGGATTTTATTTGACTGTTTTGAGAAAAGTTTCTACATCCATTGGAGTGCCGGGAGGTCCCCTCGGGTTCATGAGGTTAATCCGGGTCGGGATCCTTCAACATGGTATCAGAGCGAGGTTTTGAAAATGTTATAAAGATTTGAAAATTTATGTGATTTAAAAATCATATATGCATTACATGACATATTAATTTTAATTCACAGAAAATGCGTCGTCGAGGCCGACCACCCACCAGGAGAGCTCCTGAGGCAGTAGTACCACCACCTGAGGAACATGTTGATGAGTCTGCGTATGTTCCTCCACCCGCAGTACAGCTAGGGCCTGCCACCGCCTCCTGAGGTCGTAGGAGGACAGATACCTTTAGAGCAGATGGCTCAGATGTTAGCCACAACATTTAATCAGCCCGTGAGCCGACAGTGTCCATTGAGAGGATAAGGAAATTAGAGGCAAGAAATTATGACGGTATAGGAGATCCTGGAAAGGCATGGTCGTGGATAGAGGGTAATGAGATGGTTAATTGAAAATGCATGGGTTTAATTTAGCTTAAGTGAATCAATGACATTAAGTGAATTGTTAATTGTAATTGTTGAAAGAAAATGGAAGAAATTGAAGACATAATGATGAATGTGTAACAGGTAGGATTTTGCCACCCTAGGAAAAGTATGGAAAAGTTGATTGTTACAACAGAGTGATTATTGGAGGCTAGGAGTTTTTTGGCAGACTTGATATTATTAGATATCCATGACTTTGATGTTATATTAGGCATGGATTTACTATCTAGACATCATGCTACAAAGGATTGTTATAGGAAAGAGGTTAGGTTCTATAAGCCAAGGAAGACAGAGGTTGTTTTATGGGGTTACGGAAAATACTACCTACCAATAATATGACAGTTATGTGGGCTAGTAAAATACTTCGAAAGTTATATCAAAGGTACCTAGCTTATGCTATTGAGGTGAGGGATAATGGTAGTCGAATGGAAGATATTCTGATAGTCAAATAATTTCCGGATGTATTTCCAGAGGATCTTCTAGGTATATATAAAATATATATATATATTAATTTTTAGATTGAAATGACCCCTAGGACAGAACCAATTGCTAAGGCACCTTATATGATGGCTCCTTAAAAGTTGAAAGAATTGAAAGAATTGAAAGTATAAATGGATGAGCTTGTGAGTAAGGGTTTTGTTAGGCGAGTACTCGCCTTGGGGAGTGCCGGTTCTGTTTTATAAAAAAAAAATAAAAAAATGATGATGAAAGTTTAAGATCTGTATATTGATTTCAGAGAGTTGAATAAAGTGAAAATACGCAATCAACACCCATTTACACGGATTGATGATCTTTTGATCAATTACAGGGAACGAGGGTATTTTTGAAAATGGATCTAAGCTCAGGTTACCATCAATTAAAGATTAGGTCAGAGGATGTTCCTATGACAACTTTGAAAACACGGTATAGGCATTATGAGTTTTTAGTCATGCTAGTTGGACTAACTTATATTCAGCCGCTTTTATGGATCTTATGAATAGGATCTTTCAGCCTTATTTAGATCAGTTTGTTATAGTATTCATTGATGACATTTTAATCTATTTAAGCAGTAATGAAGATCATGAGGAGCATTTAAGTAAATTCTATTTACTTAGTATGCCAAACTTAGTAAATTCTAGTTCTGGTTAGACAGTGTTTGCCTTTCTAAGGCATGTGATTTCAGTGAAGGGGGTTTCTGTTGATCCTCAAAAGATTGAGAAAATTGTGAACTGAAAACCACCTACGAATGTGACAGAGATACAAAGTTTTCTAGGTTAGCAGGGTATTATCGGAAGGTTGTTAAGGGATTTTCAAAGTTAGCGGATCCTTTGACTAAATTGACAAGGAAAGATGAAAAGTTTGTATGGTAAGAGACATGTCAGAAAAGATTCGATGAACTAAAAAGGAATTTGACCTTAGCCCTAGTTCTTACAATTCCGTCAGGGCAAGAAGGATATACAGTATATTGTGATGCTTCTAGGCAGAGCTTAGGGGGTGTGTTAATGCAACATGAAAATGTGATAGCATATGATTTAAGGCAATTGAAAAAGCATGAGCAGAATTATCTGAGACATAACCTAGAGTTGGTTGTTGTAGTCTTTGCTCTACGTATATGGAGGCATTACTGATATGGAGTTGCATGTAAAATTTTTACAGATCACAAGAACATGTAATATTTATTCACATAGAAAAGTTAAATATGAGACAGAGGAGATGGGTTGAACTCATTAAGGATTATGAGTGCACTATTGAGTACCATCAGGGAAATGTTATGTGGTAACTGATGCTCTTAGTAGGAAGCCTACGGGTTCCATATCTCACCTAAAGGTTGTGTACCTCCCTAGATTTATGGAATTGAGGTCTTTAGGTGCGAGACTAAGAGTTGACAGATATTGGAGCCTTACTAGCTACATTTCATGTTAGTCCTGTAATAGACAAGATAAGGGAGCTATAGACTCAAGATACGATCATGATTAAATTGAAAAGGGAAGCTGAGTCTGGGCAGTTAAGAGGATTTTAGTACGGGCATATGGTATAGTGATGATAGGTCACAGGTTATGTGTACTAGATGTGGGAAGATTAAGAAATAAATTATGGGAGAGGCTCACTCTTCTGCATATGCGATGCATCAGGGAACACTAAAATGTATCATACCCTAAGGGAATACTAAAGGTGAGGGGTATAAAGAAAGATGTTGCAGAATTTATTTCTAAATGTCTCATTTGTCAAAAAGTAGTAGGTTGAGCATCAAGATTTGCAGGGTTCTTATAGTCTCTTCCGATCCCTCAGTGGAAATGGGAGAGAATCATGATGGATTTTTTTTTATTTCCACTTTGCCAGAGTGGTTATGACGTGATATAGGTGATTGTGGATAGATTGACGAAATCAGTCAATTTCCTACCTATGGAAAAATAGTGACTTAGTTGAGAGTTGGCTGAGTTGTATATAAAAGAGATTGTACGACTTCACGGATGACCAATCTGAAAGAGCCATACAGACATTGGAAGTTATGCTCAAGGCTTGTGTGTTAGAGTTTAAAGGAAGTTAGGAAAGACATTTACCATTAATGGAGTTTTCCTACAATAATAGTTATCATGCAAGCATTGAAATGGCCGCCTTATGAGGCCTTATATGGAAGGAAGTGTAGGACTCCATTATGTTGGGATGAGGAAGGGGAGAGAAAATTTTTAGGTTCATAAATTGTTCAGGCTACAACAGATAATGTTAAAGTTATCAGTGATAGATTAAAGATAGCTCAAGATTGACAGAAAAGTTATGTTGATAACCAAGGAGAGATTTGGAATTTTAGGTGGGGGATCAGGTATTTATGAGGATATCACCCTGGGAAAGGGTGTTTGATATTCGAGAAAGAAGGGAAGTTAAGTCCTCTCTATATGGGACTTTATGAAATTATGAAAATAATTGGAGAGGTAGCGTCTTGGTTGAGGTTGCCACCTGAATTGGCCAGAATACATGACATATTTTACATTTCTATGCTTCGAAAGTATATGACAGATTCTTCACATGTGTTAAGAGATCAACCGGTTGAATTGAAAGAAGATTTGACGTATGAAGAAAGACCGGTTCAAATGTTGATCGAAATGATTAGGTTCTTTGAAACAAAGTGATTCCTTTAGTAAAGGTGTTGTGGATGAATCACGGTAGAGAGGAAGCAACATGAGAATTTAAATTTCGAGGACGAAATTTTTATAAGGAGGGGTGATTGTAAAACCCCAACCTTATTGAATGTTATAATAGTAGTTATTGAACTGATTAGAGGTCCAATGATAGAAACGAGGGTAGATTAGAATTTAGAAGCTCCGGACGTCATTTGGGACATGAAGTGGAATTTTCGAAAATTGTAACCGAATGCCCTAATGAATAATGATTTTCTTATTATATCCGAATGGAGGGTTTGCAAAGGAATTTGTAAGAAATTTCAGTTCCTATGACTTTGAACTGATATTTAGAAGAGAATAGGAGATTTAAGTGAATAGTGATTTCCGGACTGAAAATCGGAGCCTGCGTTGAAATTTTTCGGAAATTGGGCCGAAAATACAAAAATGTCCGGAATATATCATAAAGACTAACGAAACTGAAATAAAGTGAAACGGAGTCCGTTTGGATAGTTTCCAGGTGATCCGAACGTAATTCGGGTAATAATACGCTATTGTCCGGATTACCGATTTTAATGATTTTAAAATCCGATTTCGGTGATTTCAGAGCCTGAAATTCACTATGAAGGATTTAGTTAGAATATTTTATGTTCAAATTAAATATAGACGACCATAGAATATTTTTGACATATAATCGATATAAAAACAAGTAAAAGGCGAAACGGAGATAAATCTGCTATAATGGAGATATTTAATTGTACTAGCCAATCAAAACCTTTCTTAATGGCTAAGTCATGATTTAAATAATGGGTAAATGACTTGGTCTCATGAGAAGGACCAATGAGAAGCTTGGATAAAAGAGTAAACCACTTTAAACAAACTAATGAGATTATTGGTTTAAGGGTAATTTTGGAAACTTTGAATAAAAGAAAATTTTAGGAGATTTAATGCTCCAAAGTGAAGGAGAACGTGCAGTAGAGGGAAGAAAGGAGAAAAGGGGGAGAAAGGAGAAAGGAGAGAAAGGAGAGAAGGTTAGGGCAAAGTGGAGAGGTGAGTTTTTTCTTCTCCTTCAAGCTTTCCAAGTGCTCTACAAGTGATAGCAAGGGAGAGGAGCTAAAGGAAACCAAGAACAAGTAAGTTTTTAATGGTGGGAAAGTTAGGGTTTGATGTTTTTCATGTCTAATGTTTTGAATTTCTTGTATGGATGTTAAATTAGTGGCATTTAGGGTTGAATGATGATGATTTTGAGATAAATTGAGAAAGCCATGGATTAGATTAGGGTTTTGAAAAATCAAGTGAGTAAGGGTTAGGGTTTGATAGTGAATTGTGTGTGATATGTTGAAATGGGTATAATGCATCAGATTTAAGTGTTTAGAGTGAAAGAAAAAATGGAAGAGAAACACATTTTGGTCAATTTTTGGGCAGCAGTCTCGGTACAGGAAATGTCCTGTTTTCTGTTTTGACCAGTTTTGGTATTTGGCCATAACTTGCTCATTTAGATTCGATTTGAGTGATTCAAATTTCTGGTTACAATAGACTTCTAGGGGAAAAATTTATCTGAAGGAAGTTCAAGCAAATTTAATCGTAAAGTTCCCAGAAAATGGTTCAAAGTGGAGCTATGTGCAGATTATGTTCTGCCAAAACTGAGTTATTTGTTGTGCAGATTGTGTTATATGGTTGAGGGCTTTAGAGACGGAATTTTAAATTGAAAATTTAAAGAGATGTTATTTGATATATCAAGAACTGATCTGGAGAGTTTCATAATTTTGAAGACCGTTTGAATAATTTTTGGAAGTCATAAGTCTATAGGGTAGGTTGGAAAAAGGGTTGGCCAAAAATGAATGAGTTTTTTATTGGCTTAAGGTAATTTGTATCATTTGGCTTTAAAATAATGTGTATGGTGGATTAAAATGGAAGTTATGATTTAAGTATAGTTGTGATTTTCTTGGAAAAGGGTGAAAAGGATGATCGGACGGGAACGGGAACTCAACGGGAAGCAAGCGGAATTGAGCGGTGAACTGTGAGTGAAAATGATATTTTGAAAGAGTTTTTAAAAGTGAATGGTTTTAATGTTAAACTGAAAGTTTAATGTAAATTTTTATGTAAATGTTAAGGCATATGGAAATGTTTATCTTGCATCATAATATTTATAGTATGCATATGATAAAGTGTTATGAAAGTTTTAAAATGTGTGAAGAATGCATATGTGTTTTAATGATAAAGGAAAGGATAAATGTATTTATACATGTATATGAAATATGTATGCACATGTTAAAGTATTATGAAAGTTTTAAGATGTGTAAAGAATGCATATGTGTTTTAATGATCAAGTAAAGGATTTAAATGTGTTTACAAATGTATTTGAAGAAATGTTTTACTGATGGTTACCCTAAACCCCCTATGACTGTTATGACTGATATCGGCCGAAGTACTTTAAGCGTGTAAGGATTAGAGGGTAAAGTTATAGGTTACTAACTGAGGGAGGGAAATAGGTGTCTAGAGTAATATCCTTACACGTGATAAAGTGCTATGACTGGAACCCTATGCAAAGCGTGAGTTTCTCCGCAGCGTAGTGGTTATGACTGGAATGTGACTGTCCCTCACCGTCAGTACCCGGAAACTGTTCGGTGTGTTTATTCCCCTGGGTTCCATCAGAAAGAATGAAAGAAAGAAATAAAGGAAGAAAGGTTAAGGCATAAATGCTTAAAGCATAAATGAATTTTAAATGCATAAGTATCTATTGAAAGAAAGTTTACGGCATAAATGCTTAAAGCATAAATGGATTTTAAATGCATAAGTATTTATTGAAAGAAAGTTTAAGTATAAATGTTTAAAGCATAAATTGATTCTAATGGTATAAGTATTTATGGAAAGAAAGTTAAAGCATAAATGTTTAATGTATAAATGGATTTTAATTGTATAAGTATGTATTATTTTGGTATGTACTGAAATGTTATTTTAATGAAAATGTACACTCACTGGGCTCCTTTAGCTCATTCTTTTCCATATGTTTCCAAATATATTTTCAGGACCCGAGACAGGTGAGCCGGTAGAGTACCCTCCTGCGCATGAGTCGAGCCATCGAGAAGACGACGCATATGAACTGCATTGTATAAATAGTTGCATATTTTATATGTCGAATAATTTCCATGCATCTATGCTATATGGATATATTTTGAAAATGAATTACTTAGGCGTCAGCTTAAGTCCGGCTCAAGCCCAAATTTTTTTGATACAAATGTGCATGGAATTGAAGAAGTTTTAATGTTTTGATGATTGAAATGAATAAAGGTATATGGTATATATATTGGGTTGATTGAGTTGTGGACGAGGAGTCCTACAACGGAAGTTGAAAATTTGAATATTAGAAGTGTTTTTAAATGCTTATGCAGGTACTTGTAAATTTGGGAAAGTCCGAAAAACAGAGGAAACTCTGGCCAATTTTTCTGAAAAATGCAAGTGTTTGAAAAAAAAAAAAAAAAATTTATCACTTCGCTTCCGCATTATTTTATAAGATATGTTAAAGACTGTAAAGGGGTTCGCTCCATGGATTTTATTTGACTGTTTTGAGGAAAAGTTTCTACATCCATTGGAGTGCCGGGAGGTCCCTCGGGTTCATGAGGTTAATCCGGGTCGGGATCCTTCA
>JAREIK010003992.1:0-25586 GCA_029783825.1 Sapria himalayana | reverse complement strand
ATATATATATATATATATATATATATATTATTTATCTATCAATTTGTCTTCTTATTTATATTCTATCTCTCAATCATTTATTCTATCATTCAATATGTCAATCTAACTTTTTGACTATATCGTAATCTATCTATCTATCTCTATGTCTTTTACTATCTATCCATCCTATATATCTAATTGTCTATTTATCTATCTTTCTATTTCTCTATTTGTCTATCTTATTTTATATATATATATATATTATTTATCTATCTGACTATCATTCTATTTTTCTATCTTTTTGTTTATATATTTATCTACTTGCCTATCTATCTATCTAAATATCTATATATCTGTCAATCTATCTATCTATAAATCAATCTTTCTATCTATATACGAGTCTATCTATTTATCAATCTATTTGTCTATATGTCTAATTGTTTATATGTCTATCTATATATCTATCTATCTATCTATTTGTCTATATACGAGTTTATTTGTGTATATGTTTATATGTCTATCTATCTATATTTCTCTATGTATAATTAATTATTTATCTATATGTCTATCTAACTATCTATTTAATAGTCAATATGTCTATTTGTCTATATGTTATCTATATATCTATCTATCTGTCTATCAATATGTCATCTGTATATCTATCGAATGGTCTATATGTCTATCTGTGTTTCTATCTATCTATCTTTATATCTATATCTCTATCTGTCTATCTGTCTATCTATTAATCTATCTATGTTCTATCTTATGATCTTTTTATTTGTTTATCTATCTATCTATCAGTTATTAGTCTATTAGACTATCTGTCTTTCTATATATCTCTCTATATGTCTATATCACTATTTTTCTATATATCTATCTATATATCAATATATTTGTCTATTTGATTTCTATCAATCTCTAATATCTATATATATGTCTAGTTATCGATCTGTCTCTCTATATATTTATCTATCTATCTGTCTATCTATCTGTCTATTTGTATATCTATCTATCTATCTATTTATTTATCTATCTATCTATCTATCTATCTCTCTATATTTCAATCTATCAATCTTTCTATCTATTTATATATCTTTCTATCAATTTATCTATTTATCTATCTATATATCTATTTAGACATCTATCTATCTCACTATCTATCTAATTATAAATATATTTTTCTATCTATCTATTTATCTTTCTAACTCTTTATCTATCTTATAATTTCTCTAGTTATCTATCTATTTATCTACCTATTTATCTACCTATTTATCTATCTTTCTAATTTTTATCAATTTGTTATATTTTTATGTGTCAATTGATCTATCTGACAATATGTCAATCTGTCTATTTATCTATCTATTTATCTTTTGTCTATTTATTTTTTTTCTATATGTTTATCTTTCTATCCATAAAACTATCTATCTATTTGTCTATCTTTTTATTTATCTATCTGTTTATTTCTTTTCTCTATATAATGTCTATCATTCTATCATTCTATCAACTTTATTCTCTTTTATCAATCATATACATGACTATCTATCTATCTTTGTATCTATCATTATATCTACATATCTATCGATATATTTTTCGATCTATCTATCTTTTTATCTATCATTAATATCTACATATCTATTGATATATTTTTCGATCTATCTATCTATATAACTATCTATCTACCAATAATCAATCTATATTTCAATCTAACTAAATATCTGTCTGTCTACTTTTCTATCTATCTATCTATCTATATATTTTTCAATCTATATATCTATCAATCTATATGTCAATCTATCTATTTGTCTATCTGTCTATATGTTTACCTATCAATATGATTATCGGTCAATCAATCAATCAATCATGTTGATCTATCAATATGACTATCTTTCTTCTACTTTCTATTTTATGTATCTATTTACCTTTTATCTATATATATATATATCTATCTATCTAATATCTATCTGTCAATCAATCTATCTATTTATCTATCTTTAAATGTGTCTATTTGTTATATCAGTCTTTCTGTCTATTTGACTATTTATCGATTTGTCTATCTGTCTATCTATCTATTCGTCTATCTGTCTATCTGGCTATCAATATGTCGATCAATCTATCAATGAATTAACCAATTAAACTATCTATCTATATATCTACATATCTATTTATCTATTTATTTTTTAATTATATATTTTTCTATACATTAATCAACAAAATATTTATCTATCTGATATTTTTATCTATATCTATCTACCTACAATCTACCTATCTATCTTTCTATCAATCTACCTATCTATCTATCTATTATTAACTATTATATATATATATATATATATATATATCATATCTATCTATTTATCAATCCATCTATATATTTATCTATCTATCTTTCGATCATTTTGTCAAGCTTTCTATCTATTGATTTATCTCTGACATGCTATTTATCTATCAATAGGTTTTATCAATATATCTATCTATATATTTATATATGTTATATCTATCAATCTATCTTTCTGTTTATATATTTATCTATCTATATGGTTATCTATTTATCTATCTATCATTCTATCATTATCTATATATCTCTATGTTTATCTATGTATTTGCTTGCCTATTTATCTAATATATATATATATATATCTACTAAATATCTATCTATTTGTCTATCTATCTTTCAGTCTTATATGTTTGTCTGTCTGTCTATCTATCTATCTATATATCTATCTGTCTATATATAAATATATAAATATATAATATATAAATATATAAATATATAAATATAAATGTATAAATATATAAATATATAAATATAAATTATAATATATATATAATATATATATATATATATATATATCAATCTTTGTGTCTATAGGTCTATCTTTCTTTTGATCTATTTGTCTTTCTGTCTAACTGATTCTGTCTATCTGTCATCTATCTATTTGCCTATCTATCTATCTTTCTATCTGTCTATTTGTAGATCTATCTTTCTTTCTATCTGTCAATCTTTCTCTCCTATCTATTTATCATCTATTAGTCTATCAGTCTATCTCTTTTTTTTTCAATTTGTCTGTCAGTCTATATGTCTATCTATTTATATATCTATCTATCTATCTGTCTATCTAAATATCTATCAATTTATCTATTTGTATATCTATCTATTTATCGATCTATATATCTAAATATCTATCTATCTATATCTCTATCTGTCTATATATCTATCTATCTGTCTATCTATTTATCTATATATCTATCTATCTAACTATTTATATATCTATCTATCTTTTATCTATCTATCTAATTATCTAAATATTTATCTATCTATCTATCAGTCTATTTATCTATCTAATAATTTATCTTTTTATCTATCTATATGTTTACCAATTTATCTATCTATCTATCTCAATTTTATATCTTTTTATGTCTCAATCTATATATCAGACTATCTGTCAATCTGTCAATATAATTATCTAACTATTTGTATATTTGTCTATATCTCTATTATTTCTATGTGACTATCTATCTACTCTCTTTATCTTTCTATCTATCTATTTTTTATCTATCTATCAATCAATTTATCTATCTTTATTTGTAGCAATCTATCTATCTGACTATTTATCAATTTGTCTATTTATCCATATATTTATCTAGCTGTCTATTTGTTTTTTTTGTTTATTTGTCTATATGTTTATCATTCTATCCATCTAACTAAATATCTATCTGTCTATCTTTTCTATCTTCCTATCTATCTATTTCGTTATCTATCTTTCAGTCTATCATTCTATCTATCTATCTATTAATTAATCTTTCGACTTGCCTATCGGTCTATCTATATATGTATCTTTATATCTACCAAACTATTTGTATATCTATCTTTCTAAAAATCTGGGATCTTTTATCTATCTAATATATCTATCTCTATCCAAATAGATACGATCTTAATATCTATATATCGTCTATTGATATATCTATCTATCTAACTTGTTGTTAATCAAATTATCAATCAATCTATCTATCTCTCTATCTGTCTATATTTTTATCTATAAATATGTCGATCTGTCTAATGGTTTATCTATCCATCTTTCTATCTAATTATCTATCAATCTAACTATCTATCTATCTAACTATTATCTTTCTGTCTATCATTTTATCCATCTATCTATTTATTTATCAATCTGCATATTTGTCTATTTGTAATATTTATCTACCTGCCAATCTATCTATTTGTAATATTTGTTTATCTATCTATCTATATATTTATCTTTCTATCCGTATATCTATCTATCAATTAATCTATGAATAAATCTATCAACCAATCAACAAAACTAACTATATATCCGTCTATCTTTATATCTATCTATTTATATACCTATCTTTATATGTATCTAATGATCTATTTATATATCTATCTAACTATCTAACTATCTATATATTTTTATATCTATCTATTTATCTATCTACCTACATAACAACTAACCTATCTATCTACAATCTATCTACCTATCTATCTATCTACTTTACTATATATATATATATACATATCTATCTATCTACTTATTTATGAATCTATCTATCTATCATCTTGTCAATCTTTCTATATGTCAATCTATCTTTCGGACTTTCTATCAATCTATCTATCTATATTTTTATCTATCTATCATTTTATATGTCTATTTTTTATATACCAATTTGTTTATCTTTCAATCTCTCTAACTATTTAGCTTTTTATATATCTATCTATCTATATGATTATCTACCTTTTGACATTCATTCTATCATTATATTTGAGTATTTATCTACTTGTCTATTTATCTACTTGTCTATCTATCTAATATATATATATATATTAATATCTATCTATCTATCAGGCTAGTTTATTTATTAATCTATCTATCAATTTATTAATCCTGTCTATTTGTCTATTTGTCTATCTATCTATCTATCTATCTAATGGTCTATCTAAATTTCTACCTATATATCTACCTATTAATCTATCTAACAATCTATTTGTCTATCTATCTATCATTTTTTAATCTATCCATAGTCTATATGTCTTTCTATTTATCTATCTATTTGTCTATCTGTCAACTATCAATCTGTCTATCTATCTATCTTATATCTTTTGATCTTTCTATCTGTCTATCTATGTATCTATTAGCTATTAGTCTATTAATCTATCTATATATTTGTCTATCTCTCTATCACTCTATTTTACTACTTGTCTATCTATCTATCTATATATCTGTCTTATTGTGTTTTTGTATATCTATTTATATATTTTTTTTATAATATGTCTATCTATATCTATCTATCTATCTATGTCTATCAATTTATCTATTTATTTATATATCTATTTATCTATGTTTTTATATATCTATCTATCTTTCTATCTATCTATCTAATTATATTTAAATTTATCTAACAAGCTATCTATCTATTTATGTATCTATCTCTCTATCTATGTTATAATTTATCTATTTATCCATCTTTTTATCTACCTATTTATAATCTATATATCTATCAATTTGTCATCTTTTTTTCTTTAAATCTACCAAGCTATCTGTCGACTAGTCTATGTAATTATCTATTTATCTATTTGTCTATTTGTCTATTATCTATATGTCTATCTTTCTATCTGTTTAACAATTTATATATGTCTATCTTTCTATTTATCAATCTTTCTATTTATTTTTCTATCTATCTGCATATCATTCTATATATCTTTCTTTCTATTTATCAATCTATATACTTGTGTATCTATCTTATATCTATATATTTATTTATATATATATATATATCTATATATATATATTATCTATCAATCAATCAAATAATATATATATATATATATATATATATATATATATATATATCTAATAATATATCTCTATCTATTTACCTATCTATATCCTTTATATTATCTATCTATTTCTCAATCTATATATCTGTATATTTTTCTATTTGTCTATATGTCTCTCTATTTATATGTTTATCTATCAATATGTATATCTGTCTATCTATCGGTCTGTCTTTCTATCTACTATCTATCTGTCTATCTCTCTCTCTCTATCTATCTGTCTATCTATCTATATGTCTACCTGTTTGTCTATCTATCTATCTAATTTTCTATTTATCTATCTTATATATGTCTATTTGGTATATCTGTATATCTATCTATTTGTAATATCTTTAATCTATCTATCAATCAATCTATCTGATTTCTATGTATTTGTCTATCTGTCTATCTGTCTATGAATTTATCATTCAATCTATTATTGAATTAATAAATCTATCTATCTATTTATCTATCTATATATTTATCTATCTTTCTATCTATTTAATTATCTATTTTTTATGTATATATCTATCTATCTATATATTTATTTATCTATCTATCTACTGACCTAGCTACATATCTATCTATTTATCCCCCTATCTATCCATCTATCTATCTCTTTATCTATCTACCTACTTATCTCTTTTATCTATCTACTTACTTATCTCTTTATCTATCTATCTATCTAATTATTTATCTATCTATATATCTATTTATCATTTAGCTAGCATTCTATTTATTGATCTATCTTTGTGACTATCTGACAATATATTTATATTTTTATATGTCACTATATATATCTATCTATATGTCTATCTATCTATTTGCCTATTTAAATTTTTCTATCTATCTTTCATTTATATGTCTATCTATCTATATGTTTATCTATCTTTATGTCATCATTCTATCATTCTATCTATCTATCCATGTGTTTATCTATTTATCTACTTTCCTTTCTATGTATCTATCTAATTTAATATCTATCTATATTTTTTTTGTCTTTCATTATTATCTATCTGTTTATTTATCTGTCTATCTATCTATCATTATATCAATCTATCTATCTATATGTCTATCTATTTATTTATCTATAAGATTATCTAGAAGTCTATTTGTCTATCTATCTATCTACCTTTATATATATTTGTCTACCTATATATCTATCTATCTTTCTATATGTCTATCTTTTTATCTATCGATCTTTGTATCTGTATATCTATCTACCTATTATTCTATTAGTCTATCAGTTTATTAATCTATATGTCAATTTGTTTATCAGTCTCTATGTCTACCTGTCTATTTTTCTATCTATATGTCAGTCTATCTATCTTTTTGTATATTTATTTATATATTTGTCTCTCTATCTATCTTTCTATCTATATATATTTATCTATCTGTATATCTATCTATCAATATTTATCTATCTATCTAACTATCTATTTATCTATTTATCTATCTTTCTATAAATCGATATATCTATTTTTCTATCTATCTAATTATCTAAATATTTATTTATCTATCTATTTATCTATTTATCTATCTAATAACTATTTATCTATCTATCTAATAATTTATCTATTTATCTATCTATCTATCAATTTGTCTATCTTTTTATCTCTCTATCTATCAATCTATATAACTATCTATCTATTTATCTATTTTTATGTATCTATTTTTTATATTTGAATATCTATCCATCTAGCTATCTATCTTTCTATCTTTCTATTTCTTTATCTATCTATCATTCAATCATTCTATCTATCTATTTATTAATCTTTTTACATGCCTATGTATCTATATAACTATATATCTATCAATCAATCAATCAATCAATCTATCTATCTATCTATCTATCTAACTATCTATCTATGTATATATCTATTTTTCTATCTATCTATCTATTTGTCAATCTATATATTTGTCTATCTATTTATCTGTCTATTAGTATATCTATCTATATGTTTGTCTTTTAATATATCTATTTGTCTATCTATCTAACAATCTATTATTTTATCTTTCTATATATATATATATATGTCTATCTATTAGTCTGTCAAACTAACTAACTATCTTTAGATCTATTTGTTTAGCTGTCTATCTATCAATCAATAAATCTCTCTATTTGTAATATGTGTCTATTTGTTTATCTGTCTATTTGTCTATTTGTAATATTTTTCTGTCTATCTTTCCCTCTATCTCTCTATCTGTCTATTTGTCTATTAATCTATTAATCTACATATCAATCATACAACCAATCTAACTATATATCAGTCTATCTATATATCTATCTATCAATCTATCTAATTATCTATTAATCAATCAATCAATAAATTTATCTATCAATATATTTATCAAACTATCTATCTCTCTATCTATCTATCTTCCTATCTATATCTCTATCTAAGAACCTATCTATCTATCTATCTATCTACTTAGCATTATATTTATCTATGTATCTATCTATCTATAGATATGTATACTTATTTATCAGTCCAACTATCTCCCATATTGTTTATATTTATATCTGTCAATCTATCTATCTATTTATCTATATAGAAATCTATATATCTATTATGGTATCTATCTGTCTATCTATCTATTTATCTATATTTTATCTATCTATTTGTCTATCTTTTAATTTGTTTATCTATGTATATGTTTATTTATCTATCTACCTATCATTCTATCATTCTATCTATCTATCTATCTGTTTATCTATTTATCAACTTGCCATTATTTCTATCTTTTTAAATATCTATGTATTTTCCAATCTGTTTATCTACTTGTCTATCTGTTTATCTTTTAAATATCTACAAGTCAATCTATCTATCTACATGTCAATCAGTATATCTATCTATCTATATATGTGTCTATCTATTAATCTATTTATCTACATATATATATATATCTGTCTATCTTTTAATATGTCTATTTATTTAACTGTCTATCATTTTATATGTCTATATGCTATCTATATAGCTATCTATCAGTATATATTTCTATCTATCTATCAGTCTATCTATTTATCTCTCTATTTATCTATATGTCTATTTATTTATCATATGTCTATGTGTCTATCTATCTATCTATCTGTCTGCTATCTATCTATATGTCTGTCTAACTATCTATCTATCTGTCTATTTGTCTATCTGTCTATCTATTTGTCTATCTATTTATCTATCCATATATCTATCTATGTATTTATCAATATGTTTATATGTTTATCTATCTATCTATATATCTGTCTGTCTTTCTTTCTATTTATCAGCAATCTTTCTATTTTTATATCTTTCTATCTATCTATGTTTCTATCTGTCTATCTGTCTATCTATCCATCTTTCTATATGTTGATCTTTCTATCTATCTATTCATCTATCTATTAGTTTATTAGTCTATCTATCTATATGTCTATCTATTTATTTATATGTCTATTTGTATATCTATCTAGCTATCTGTCTATTTGTATATCTATCTATCTATCTGTCTATCTATATATATGTCTATTTATCTTTCTTTCTATCTATATGTCTGTCTATCTAATTATCTTTTTATCTATCTATCATTCTATATATCTTTCTATCAATCAATTTAACTATTTGCTTATATATATAAATATATATGTGTCCGTCTATCTATTTGTCTATCTATCTATTTATTTATATTTCTATCTATCAATTTGTCAATCTTTCTATCATTCAATCTTTCTATTTTAATATATGTTATTCTATCTATCTATGTATCTATCTATTTATCTATCTATTTATCTATCTATCTATTTATTTGTCTATTTATCTATTAATCTGTCTAACTATTAATCTGTCTAACTATCTATCTATCTGTCTATCTATATGTTTATCTTTCTATCTCTCTATCTCTCTATTTGACTATCTTTTATCTGTCTATCAATCTATTTATTTTATCTATTTATTTGTTTATCATTCTATCTATCTATTGTTCTATCTATTTTTCTATCTATTTATCTATCAATATATTTATCTATTTATCTACTTGCATATCTATCTATTTTTTTTCTATTTATTTATCTTTCTTTCTATCTTCATATCTATCAATCTTTCATTCTATCTACATATCTATTTATCTATCTTTCTAACTATATATGTCTGTCTATTTATCTATCAATCTATTTGTTAATCTATCTATCTATTTATCTAACTGTTTATCTATCTATCTATCATTTTATCTTTTTATCTATCTATATATCCATCTATCAATATGTATATTTGTCTATATGTATATATTTTTATCTCACTATCTATCTATTTGTCTATCTGTCTATTTATCTATCTGTCTGTCTATCTATATATTTATCTATTTGTATATCTGTTTAGTTGTAATATCTATATATCTTTCTATCTATTTATTTCTCTTTTTATCTATCTTTCTATCAATCTATCAATCAAGCAATCAAACTATCTATCTTTCTATTTATTTATTTATTTATCAATATATGTACCTAATTATTTATTTATTTATCTATCTATCAATCAATCTATGTATCTTTCTATCAACCTATATACCTACCTATCTATCTATCCATTCTATCTATATATCTATATAGGTATCTATCTATCTATCTTTATATATATATATATATATATTTATTTATTTATTTACATTTATATTTATATTTATATGTCTATCTACATGTTTACCTATATATCTATCTATCTCTCAATTTGTCTTTCTTTCTATCTATAAATTTGTATATCTGACTATCTGCCAATTTTTCTATCTATCTATTTATCTATTTTTCGGTCTTTTTGCCTATTTATTTATCTTTATATCTTTCTACACTATAAGAAAATACCAAAATAGCTATGGAGAAATCCCTAGCTATATGAAATTTTTCTTTCGCAAAATAGAATAATAACACATTAACACTGAAAATTTTACAAAGCTATTGTGGTTGTCACAAAAAATTAGAGTGGGAAAAATTCACTAGCAAATTTTTTAACGACAAAAGATACACTTGCTAAGTATATTTTTCACTTACTAATTTTAATTGTAATTAAGAATAATAATTAATAATTTTTGAATTAATAAGCACAAAAACATCCTTAGCTAAATTAGCGAGGGAAAAATCCCTAGCTATTTTCATTCAAAATCAATTTTCATAATTTTAATTTTTACAAAAAATTTGATTACATATTTTTATTATTTATATAAAATTAAATAAAACCATACACTATAAACCAATTTTATAATTAACAAAAACCAAAAAAAAATCAGAAATAATTATGATATAAATGTTACATGGTTAAAACAAAAACCTAACATATGTATATAATCATTTAAAACTAAATCATCATCTTCACCATTAGCTTGTGCATTTGTGCATGGCTCTCCTACGTGGGTTGTCTATTGGAACTTGGTGTGCTATCTCTCTCATCAAGATTTCAAACTGTGACTCCGTATAGTTCATCTATTATTATATTATATTCTTCATTTCTTTCATCTCATCATTCACTTCTTTTTTTTCCTTCATACACTTCAAGTAAAACTTAAACATTACGAGAATATCTATATATATAGATATCTATATACATACATGCATATATATATATATATATATTTATATATTTATACTAACATATATTTACTTACATATATAGAAGCTAATACAAGGAAAAACAAAAACAAGAAATACTTAGTCATGAAAAAACAAGCAACAAATAATCCAATTCCTAAAAATTTGAGAATTTTTTAAAAAATGTTACATGCATAAAAAAATAGTGTAAAGAATGAAGCCAATTGTGATGCCTTTAACTTAAAATATTTCAAATCACCTCTACCTAATGTCATTAGAAATAAAACTTCTAAATATATATTTTGATATTCCAACATGATTTTGAATATCACATAAGCCTCAAGCTAATATTGGCCTATTTTTTTCAATGATTGTGGGGGTTTGGGCCAACTTACATGCAGCTTGAGTAATCTCATGAGCAAAAAGATCTACCCCTATGGTTCCACCAACAGAGCAACTATGACAAAACCACGTGTATCATCTACTACCATTTCACATGCATAACAAACTTCTAGCTTAAAAAGGTAGCTGCAATGAAACAACACGTACAATAAGCCAACAGAAAGTGGAAGACATGTTGAGTGGAAATGAAATGGCATCACGGAGACAAAGGCCAATGTGAGGTGGAAATCATGCGCAAAATAGCTTCTGGATCAAGTCTGGTCATTAGGAGTAACCACGTTTTTGAACTGTGGCACTGATGACCTACCAAATGGCGTTCCGATTCACTTCTTTGAAATTGAAGACTAATAATAAAATAAAGATAAAACACACAAATCATGATAATTTTATTCCAAACTTTTTAAATTGAAAGTTTCATGCAATTTTAAACAAATAATGACTAAATGTAGCAAAGCAATTCTAGTGTCAAACAAAAATACCAACACTATTATGTGCCAACTGATGTGGACACTCCTAACATTGGCCACCATTTTGTTCTTGATTATAAGAATCACATCATCACACATCGGATGGTCACACCACGCCCAAAGTCCTTATGAAATAGCAAAGCAATGTCAATTTTCACATTAATAGACTAAAACGTTTAATAAAAATTCATAGAATCTCTCTAGTAATTATAGCAGAACCTATGATTCAGAAGGACCAATTGAGTAACTATAGTAAATTACTAGGGTTTAATAATGCATATGTTAATTCAAATGGTAAGCTCTAGATCATGTGGCACAATTACATAAATATTATAATAATTAAAGACACAAAATAAGTAGTCCACTTTAAATCTAAAATAAATGCAGAGGTTATAATTTCGGTAGTGTATGCTAAAAATTATAAAAAAGATAGGATAGAATTATGGAAGGAAATGTGTGGCATAGCGAAGAAAGACACCTCATGGATCATAGGTGGGGACTTTAATGTAATTAGAAGTGTGAAAGAAAAGAAAGGAAGTAAAATCCCAGACAAAGTAGCCATGTCACAATTTAATGACACTATCACTAGTACAAATCTGATAAAAGTAGATTTTATAGGTTCAAGCTATACCTGGTGTAATAACTGACAGAAAAGAGGGGCAATCTGGGCAAGGTTAGATATGGTTCTGTGCAATGCGAAGTGGGTTGCCTCTCAGGGGGTTACAGGGCTCAGACATTTAAACTGAACTTACTTTGACCATGGCCCATTGCTCATTTCTATTAATAAGAGTCAGTATACTACGGGCAATTTTAAATTTCGAAATATGTGGGTAAAGCACCTAGAATTTGAAAAGGTGGTGAGAGAATCCTGGATATAGCCAGTTATAGGAAAACCTATGCTGGTTCTAACGTGTAAGCTATATAGATTTAAAAAATGTTTAAACTTATGGAATAAAAGATGTTATTGGTAATATAAACCAAAAAATAAAGGAGGCGGAGGAAGAAGTGGAGAAACTGGAACTAGAATATGAAAATTCCCAAACTGAAGAAATTAGAAACAAACTAAGTAAAGCCTAAGGAAAATCAAGGATTAGATTACATATGGAAGAAATCTACTAGAAACAGTGAGTGAAGATTAAATGGCTTAAAGACGAGGATAGAAATAATAAATTTTTTCATACTATATGTAAAATCAAAACTCATAAGAACAAAATAAAAGGTATAAAAAATGATCAGGGAATTTGGGTAGAAGAAGATAAAAAATTAGGAATCATATTTGATGAATTCTTTAAAAAACATTTATGTGGCTCAGTTATTCACAAAGGTGATTAATTAATGAAAGAAATTAAAACAACTATTACTAAGGAACAAAATAATAAGTTGGAAATGATTCCGGATGAAGAAGAAGTTAAAAATGTTGTCTTTAGCCTGGATAAGGATAGTGCAGCAGGACCGGATGGTTGGAATAATTACTTTTTCCAGACCAGTTGGAATACTCTTAAAAATGAGCTTGTTTCTACAGCTACAAGTTTTTTTGTAGGTGCAGATATACCTAAGGCATGGGCTAATTCGTTTATTATGCTAATTCCAAAGAAGGAATCACCATAAATATGTAAAGACTATATATTTAACATGAACAATAATAGATTTGGATGAGAAAATATATCATACGAAGTATTAAACTAGAAAATATAGATGTGAAGCACATTACAATTTCAATTTTTTAGCATTACAAATATGGACTGATTAGAAATACTAACAATTACAAACAATAACATTAACATATTTAGTGGAAAACTATAATCAAAAAATAGTATGCTAAAGAAAACTAACTAAGATAAAAAGAATGAGAATTAAGCAAAAATAGTTGACTATAGAGCTCTTAGTAAATCTATCACATCCAACATTAAGTTTACTAACAAGATAGAGATTAAAAATGTATGAATAAAATCTAGTAAAACTAAAGCTTAGTATTAAAGAAAACCATGACTGAAACACCAAGAATAAAGGCCAAAAAATGCATAAATAAATAGTTAATTGAAATAGCAGCCTAAGGATGCACAATCTTACAAACTAAAGAAATGCCACAAAAATAGTAGTGCAAAAAAATCTTTCCTAATATTTGAGTAATTTACTTAATGATTATTTACATACACATCAATTCAAACTTAAATGATACGAAGGATGGCAACTTATAAATTTAGCAAAAATTATAGATATGACCATCACTTATATACTTTTGCCTATTATATATTTAATTGTGTAATTAATTTTTTGTATTGTAATGCCTATTTTCATTTTCTATTATGGTTGTTAGCTCACATAATATGTTATTTTCAATTTAATCTTTTATGACTAGACTGAACACATAAAAGTATAATTTATCAAACAAAAGATTAAAAAAAGCTATATTTTGGCAAGAGCAGCCTGAGAGTTTTTCAGAATGCTCAAATAGTCAATGAGCAAATCAGGTCACATCACTTTTTTTAAAAGATTCTAAAATAGGTTAATTTACTTCATCAAACAATAACATTTCTATAATTGCAAAAAAAATTATAAAATCATTTAATATACTCATTATAATGTTACACCAAAACAAAATGTTGAAAATATATAAATGACAAAGAATACAATGATACACATATATAGAATCAAAAAACTATACATACATATGTGTGTGTGTGTGTGTCATATATCAAAAGTATCATCAACTGCACAAAAAAATTTATTAACATATGCTAAATCTAAAATAGCTAAAAATAATAAAAAGTAAAAGGAAAATATATGCTATATTAAGAGTATCATATTATGGATTAATGATAATATTTGATTTTTGTTAATTATTAACTTTTTATTGCTAAATGTTGAATTTTACAAAAAATATACTACTAGAATAACATTAAATCTAAAATATCACACCAATATTAAAGATATTTTTTCATATAGAGATAAGATCCAATAAATAAGTTTAATTAAAAACTCTTCTTTGATATATTGATTCTTTGTAATAATCTCAGAATCAACATTAGATAAAAGTCAAAATTTTGAAAGTCATTATTAATGACGTGTTTCATCTTGTTTGATTTTTTTTTGTATCTGTGACAAATAAATTGGAGCATTTTTTGTGTACAAAAGTAAATTAGTAAACATGGTTCATTGTAAACAATAAATAATGTGCATGTAAAGCAAACATAGACTTCACATGCATCACACATCTACTACTTTGGATAAATATACTATGTGCATAATTTTTTTTAAAACATAATGGTATACTCTATTATTAAACATATTATCTATCATATTACTCATATAAACATTATATAATGATGGAATAATTACTTATTATAATTGTACACATGAAATAAGTCTCCATGCATGGCCAGTGTACTTTGAGAATACATGGTATCTAAAAAACACAATGAGAAAATTATATACAATGTTTGTTCCCCGACTTACAATAATGTATAGTCTGACTTGGGTTCTTAGTCTTCTACACACACCACCCCCCCCCCCCCCCCCCCCCCCCCCCCCCCCATTTTCCATAAAGTGTGCTTTGATTCTACATGGCAATATTAGATAGATATAATAAAGTCTTAGCATTGTGAATTTATTTCAATAGTACTAGTAAACAAAAATTAATATCAGACCAATTAAATTAAATAAAACATCTACAATTATTAATAGAATAGAATTACTATGGAATTTATTGGGGACCTAATTAAAGACCAGAAAATATGATTTATTAAAAAAAACTATACAAAATTCATCATCATCTACCAACAAAAATTATACCCTCAACAAACTATCAACATGAGCAATGATTGCAAAATTAAAGTTTATGGTTAAGCTGTACCTTCTTCTTTTAAAAAATATAAAAGTTTCACACTATAACAACAAACACCTAATTAGTAGATAAATTTAAACAGGTTCTTCTAATTCATCTTCTCTATAGACCAAAATCTATAAAATATAAAAAACCATAAATTAAAATATAAGATATAACAAAAATTTAAAAAATTACAGTACCTTGCTCTTCTTCTCCTCTTGTTATTATTTTCTTCATCCTATTTTACTATTTTTTTCATCCTCTTTTACTATTTTTCTTCGAATTTCAGAACTAGCACACTTTCTATTGATTTGAAATCCATTAAACCTTAAAAAATAATCATTTAAAGAAAAAAAGTTCACACAACAAATTTTAGTTAACTCACAAGAGCTAAACAAAAAAGCACCATTTAGCTCACAGCCGATTTTAAATTTGCAAAACTCATTACTAATTTCTCATTTAAATTATAATGAAAATAAACAAAAAAAACACACAAAGAGTGAGAGAGAGATGTTAGTTTTTTTGATAAGGATCTTCGAAATGATGTTACGATGATTGTATGTTCTGAGAGATGCTCTTGGTTAGATATGGTTCTTAAAAATGATGCTGCGATGGTAGTGTGTCCTGAGAGTCGAAAGTTTTTCCGAAGTGAACTGACCTAATTACGTAGAGATGGCCTGATGGGGGAGAGACGAGTTAGATATTGAAAATATTCGAAGACAAAATTATTTTATATTTAACCATTAATTATATTATTTCATAAAAAATAAATTTAAGATTAATAGTTTATAAAATTTTTATGGTTACTTTTTATAATAGTATTTATAAATTTTTTTTTTCTATTTATGATTAATATAAAAAAAAATTAATTTATGGTTATAACAATGGAGAGAAAAAATAATATTACTAATAACCATGAAAACTATTAATTGGTAATTAAATTATCATATTATTTCATTTATTAAAAAAATATTTTTTCATATAACCATTGATAAATTGTATAAATGTATAACCATACAAAATATATAACTTCTCGATTAAATAAAAAATAAATAGCCAAGTAAATAATGAATAAGTAACATATCAATAATATTCAAACAACTAATAAAAAATCTAACCATAAAAATAAAATATATAATCTTAACATTATCCAAAAAAATTAAATTAAAAATTAATTACTTACAAATATAACTTACAAAAATAAGACAACAAATAAATCCAAAAAAAAAGACAAAAGCAACCAAATTTCAACTTGTATATTACTATAACAAATGATTTTTGATAATTTTTTAGTAGCTATTTCAATATAAAAAAAACCAAGAAGAAAATATTAAGTAAATAATAACTTTCTATACTATGATTAACTTCTGAGTTAATAATCATACATCTAAGTAAAAAGATGAGTTATGAAAACTATATTACATAACAAATGAGAAGTATCAACAACAATATTTAAAAAAAGATTTGTTTACTTCTTTAAAGAAAGCATCATGATAAAGGAGCTCTATGAAGACTCATAAATGACAATGATAATTGACTTGTCTCCCTCAATACCCAATAATACTCTCGGCCTCATTCATAGATAAAACTACTAATATCCCACTATGATATATCATTTCTTAATATGATATAAATATTATAGAGATAATCTTTTGTTTATGCATACAAGCATCATATTGCACATCATTATTCTTTTAGTTGTACATTTATTTAAACTTTTATATATAATGTCATATGATTATATGAATGTATGTGTTTAGATATAATGTTGTGTTTAAAATATTTATATAAATGTTACACACACACACACACACATATATGTAACACTTTTATAAATATTATATTGTATATATATCATAATTATATAAACATTATAAATATTATATTTTTAAATAAAAATTTATATGGTATATAAATGTTTATAAATATGTATAAACATTTTATATGTAATATAAATCTTATATATACAATTATATAAATGGATAGTATTATGTAAATGTTGTATAAATATTTATAAACATTTATACATATGTATAAATATTTATATATAATACTATATGTTTATATAAACACATCAATGTTTATATATAATGTTATACATTTATATATATTTAAGTATAAATATTTATATATAATGTGATATGATTATATAAATGTATAAATATTTATATATAATATTATGTGTTTATAATATTTATATAAATATTATATTGCTACAAATCTAGCATAGAATTTTCCAAATTAGTATACCTATATTGCTATAATGTTTTTGAAAATAGGTTTATTTTTTTATTTTTATAAATCATTAAATATACCGGAGGAAACAAAATATTTTTTGAGTTTACCAGAAAGTAGAAATCTTTTATCTTGATGTATTTTTTAATATGAATATTTACTTATTTAGGTACTTTTTAAAAAATTTACTAATCAATATAACCATTAGTAGCTCATATTTTATATTTAATTGAGGATGAAATTTTTTTTTACATTAAAACAATTAATTTTTTCTTTTATTATATCAAAATTAAGGAGGTTGTGAAAAAAAAACAATAACAATATCAAATCTAATGAATTTGATTTTATCAAGATTATACAATATTAACAATTCTTTTACTAATTATGAATATTCTTGATTATATAAGTATTTTAATTTAAATTGGATATAAGTTTTAAGCAAAAGATTAATAATTTTTATAATTTTTAAAATATAATCTTTAATATTATCTCTTGATAAAATAAAAATTATTATATTTTAGCATTATACAAAGTCAACTTGACAATTCAAGTAGCACAACCTGAGTCATATTCACTTGCAAACTAAGCAACAAAGATCTAGGTTGAGTATTTTTGGCATATTAAATCAATGTGATCAACCAAACTCTCTGAGATATTAGTTTTGCTTAACTTAATTTCCAATTAAACTAATAAATATTTTGGCTTTACCCAAAATATCATCTCTAACACAAGCACAAAAAAGAGTCAAAACATCCATCACTTGTAAAATCTTTTAAATCATACACCAGAAAATATATGATTTGCTTTTAATTTAATTGTTCATGAATATTGGCATTTAATCCTATGGATTATTTGTGATCAGCTGGCATTCATAAGAATTTTATATAATCCTAATATCTATTTTTTCTCAAGTAAGCTTGGTTTTATTCTGTATGTATGCCAACTTGAATGAAAGTAGAGATTAGAGTTAAATTGTTTTCATGGTTTATGGTGTTGTAAATAAAGGTTTTCCAACCTATTTCAAAATTTTAAATAAAGATAATTTATGCATGTTTTATTATGAATATTTACATTCAAACTTGTAGTAGTACTAACAATACTTGTATCATTTACCATGGAAAAATAAGCTACTGCTGTCAGCCCAGCACCAACACCCTTAACTTCTTGTATTACAAAATTAATATCATCAAATCAAACATCAGTTAAAAATGAAAGGCAGACAAAAAGTAGACACTTAATCACACTAACCTTGGTCAAAAGAAAATATTAATGAAGCAAAAGCAGAAAATATTAGGTACAGTGAATAAACAAATAGTCTTGATGGATATAAGAAAATTGAACAAATTTAGTATTCGGTATAATAAGTAATCAAAATGTAATCTTAACATAAGAATAATAAATTTAATAAAAGATACTTTGGAGAGTCTCTTAGCAGATATCTAATTGATATACATTAAAAAAATTATTGGGCAGTAGAATTCAAGTATTCACGTCCATTTCGTCCCAACTATTTACATCAGCCCTGGGTACACAGTTCCTCATATCACCTGCCAAAGTGGATACCTTATATTAATAAATTGTAAGAACAATGAGCTTAAACTTTTCGAAAAAATCCTTGGAAAAAAAATTATATTGTATGAGATTGATTTAAATTACCAAGTTTGATCATCAAACCAATTCCAAAAATCATATATTTCATTCTTCGTCAAATATTGAAAGCAAGGAACAAATAACACAAAAATGCTAATACAAAATGAGGTCTTCAAATTGAAAGAACAACGATTAGGTATGATAATTCATGTTTTAGAAAATACAAAAATAGATGAATCAAAAAGGCAATAACACAAATCAGAATTAAAATGATGAAGAATAACATGCTACCAAAAATGTTTCGTAAGTAGATTGCCTCATTGACACTATTTTGCTTGGCCACCGATTAGGTTATTATTTATGTTTAACTTGTTTTAATTTTAAATATTAATAAGTATTTATTTATTTAATTTATTTTAAATTTAATATTATTTTATATTTTATTTTTAATTTATTATAATAATTTACTCAAAGCTTTAATTATTATAAATTTTAGGAGAAACAAAAATAAAACTTGAATTAAAATCAACATAGGGTTAGTTTGGTAATTATTTAAAAAGTGTTAAAGTTCTAAAAATAATTTTAATTGTGTTTAGGGCAAAAAAAATATCATTAGTAATATTTTTAAAAACTTTTTAAACCCTAAAAAAAATACTTGAAGTATTCTTTTAATAAGCACTTGGCGATATATTTTTTTATAACTCATTAAAATTTTTTGGATGTTATTAAAACATCAATTAATTTATCCTTAAATATCAATTTATTTTATTTTAAATTTAATAAAAAATGTGATTTTTTTATAATCAAATATTTCAAATAATTTAGTAATAATTCTTTTAAAAAAAGTATAATCATTAAATTTTTTTATTAGTTTTATTAATATAAATATTTTCTTTTTTA
Organism: Sapria himalayana; assembly: GCA_029783825.1. Classification (NCBI taxonomy): domain Eukaryota; kingdom Viridiplantae; phylum Streptophyta; class Magnoliopsida; order Malpighiales; family Rafflesiaceae; genus Sapria; species Sapria himalayana. The sequence continues at coordinate 4,809 of JAREIK010003992.1, read as the reverse complement.
TTTGTTAATTGAGATTATTTGTAAATATTTTATTATAATCATACACATAATGATTTTAGGTTTTTATAAATACAAATGTTTATGTATGTTCACTTACAACATCAAATATTTTAAAAAATGTTTATAATTATTGAATTAATTATTTAATGTATTATTAAAATAAATATTTAAATATTTTTATTAATTAATTCAAATAAAATTTGTATATTTTTTTAAAAAATTATAATCATAAAAATAGTTATTGTAGTCTTTATAATATAAATTTTTATTTGTATTTATATATTTTTGAAATTATTTATTTATTATATCATATTTTTATAATTATACGAGGAGAATGTATCTTTTAAGGATCCCTGACCCATAGACCATGAAAAACCTTTAATATACAAAATATATCAAATATTAAAACAAATAAAAAATAAATCAAAAAAATTAGTATAGATTAACTACATAAATACCTCAGAGCTAACTAGTTAAGAAAAAATCCCTAGCTAAGTGCATATATTTTGTGAAAATTATAATTTAAGGATAAATAACTTGCTATTGATATATAATTATAAAAATATATTTCCAGATAATGATTTAGTGAGGGATATTTTATTGGGCTAATTAGCTAGAGAAAATCAATCTCTAAAGTCATTGCCAAATTTGTCATGAATCATTGCACCAAAATCTATGACAATATTATTTAGGAACATTTTTACATCAAAAATTTCCATCTCTATTCATTCATAAATCCATCAAAATTTGTCATTCAATGTAAAATCAAACATATCTTGTTATTCCCTAGATAATCCCTTGCAAATTAGCTAGAAATTAATTCTATAGATTAATTTTCATAACTAAACAGATAATTTGTTGTAGTGTCGATGGAAAAATTAATTGACAGAATGATAAATAGAGAGATAGATATATACAATAGATAGATAGATAGATTGAAAAATATCCAAATAGACAGACAAATATATAAAGAGATAGAACGATAGACATATAGATATACAAAGAGATAGAAAGATAAATAGATAGATACGATAGAGAGAGAAAGATTGACAGATATATAGATAGATAAATAGACATATAGATAGATAGATAGACAGAAGATTGGCATATATATAGATAGATAGATTAAATAGACATATAGATAGATAGATAGATGACAAACAAATAGAAAGACAAACAGATAGATAGATAGATAGATATATAGACAATAGCAAGTACCGAATAGATATATAGATATATAGATAGGCAGATAGAAAGACAAATAGACATATAGATATAATACTGAAAGATAGATTGATAGATAGATCGATGGAAAATTTTGAAATATAGAAAGAAGAGAGATAGACATATACTAAATAAGACAAATAGATAGAAAAATGATAAATAATACTATAAATAAACCAAATAGAAAGAATAGACAATAAAAAGACATAGATATTGGATAGATAGATGGATATATAGATGGTTAGATTGATGGATAGATAGACGCACTAAAAAGAATGGATCGAAAGATAGATAGATAGTCCCCGATCGATAGATAGATATTAGAGGATAGATGGATGGATATATAAAGAATACATTTACAAATAGATAGACAGATAGATAGCTGGATAGATAAATAGATAGATAGATAGATAGATAGATAGACAAATCAATAGATAGAATGATAGACAGATAAAGAGACATAAAGATACATAGATCCAAAGAGAGACAGATTAGAAGACAAATTATTAGACAAATAGATAGATAAATAGATAGCTAGATAGACAAATTGATAACAAGATAAATAGACAGATTTATAGATAGATAGATATATGGATAGATAGATAGATAAATAGATAGATAGTTACACATATAGATAGACATATTAATAGACAGATCGATAGACATATAATTAGATAGGCAGATAAATAGAGAGATAGGCAGATAGATACAAAGAGAGAGATATAGAAATATAGATAGATAGATAAATAGGTAGAGAGACAAATAGATAGACATATATATAGATATATAGATAGAAAAATAATTATATAAATAGATACACTTATAGAAAGAAAGTTAGTTAGATATATTATTAGGCAAATCGATATACAAAGAGATAGATGATGATAGATATATATATATATATATATATATATACATATAGACTGACAGATAGATTGATAGATAAAAGATAGAAAGATAGAAATAGAGATAAACAGATAGTTAGACGAATAGATAGAAAAATTAATAAATATATAGATAGATAGCCTAAACAAATAGATAGATAGATAGTCAAATAGATAGATATATAGATTTGTAAAAAGATAGAAGATAGATAGATAGAGATAGATAAATAGATAGATAGATGGATAGACAGATATATAGAAAGATATATAGATAAATAGATAGATAGATATATAGACATATAATAGAAAAAATGATAAACAGATAAATAGATAGAAATACAGATAGAAAGATATATCGATAGAAAGATAGACATATAGATCGATAGACAAAAGATAGTTATATAAATTGATAGATATATAATATATAGATATATAGATATATAGATAAATAGATAGATAAACAGATAGATAGAAAGATATATAGATATATAGATAGATTGATAGATATATGGATAGATAGATAGATAGACAGATAAATAAATAGATAGATAGAGAGATTGATACAAATAGACAAACAAATAGATACACTAATAAATAGAGAGATAGATAAATAGACAAACTTATAGACATACAAATATAACGAGGGATGGATAGACAAACTACAGATATAATATATATATATATATATTATATATATAGACAGATAAAAATTTTAATAGATAGTTTGATATATAGATTGATAAATACATATATAAAGAGATAGATAGATAGACAGATAGATAAATAGACAAATAGTTAGAACAAGCGATAGACATATTGATAGGTAGTTCGATAGATAGATATTTAGGCATTTGATACATAGGATTAATAGACAAATAGATAGAAAGAAATATAGAAAAATAGACACATAAATAAATAGATATATATAAAAAATAAATAGATAGATATATAGACATATACATAGCTAGATAAGATAAATAAAAATACATAATAGATAGATAGTTACACTTATAGATAGGTAGATAGACAAAAAGATAGACATATTATTAGACAGACACATAGATGTACAAATAGATAGTATACATATTGAAAGTAGATATTTAGGGAGATAGAATACATATAGATAGAAATAATGATAGACATATAAAAAGGTAGACATATAGATAAATAGACAAATATTTAGATAGATAAATAGTTGGATAGGTAGCTAGATAGATAGACAAATATACAAATAGATAGATAGACATATAGATAGATAGAAAGATAGACATATATATAGATAGATTGATAGATAGATAGATATAATCAGATAGATAAATAGACAGATAGATGGATAGATAGTCATATAGACACACATTTTTGAAAGACAGATTAATAGATAGGTAGGTAGATATAGAGAAAAATATAGAGATTATCATACTTAAAGATAGACAGACATATTTACAAAATATATAGATACACCAATAAAAAGATAGATAGATAGAGAGACAAATAGATAGATAGGTAGTACGATAGATAGATTGGTAGATATATAAAAAGATTATAGACTGATAAATATATAGAACATAGATAGACCAACAAAAAGATGGAAAGATAGATATATACAAATAAACATGCATATAGATTGAGAGAGAGAGAGAGAGATTATATATATATATATTATATATATATATATATATTATATATATATAATATAGACTAACATATGACATAAAGATAGAAGACATAGATTATCACATAGATAGATATTCAATTGGATAGTCAGATAGATAGATTGATTGATATATAGATATATAGATATAATATATATATTATATATATTATATATTTATATAAGTATATAGACAAATAGATAGATTGATAGATAGAGAATAGAAAGATAGATAGATAGACAGATAGATAGATAGATAGACAGATCGATAGATAAAGATATAGAAAGATAGAGATAGACAAATCTATAGATAGATACATAGATAGATATATATATACACCCACACACACACACACACACACACACACACATAAAGATAAGATAGATTGATAGAATATATACATAGATCGCAATATATAGAGGGACAGATAAACAGAAGATTAATTAATAGATAAATATACAAATGATAGATTGATAAATAGAAAGAAAGACATATAGATAAATACATAGATAGATAGATAATAGAAAAACATATAGTATAGATATGCATATAGATAGATAGACACATAGGTAGACACATATACAGACAGACAGATAGATTGATTGATAGATTGGAAAATTGGCAGATAGATAGATAGAATATAGACAGATAGATAGGTTAGTCAGTTAGATAGATAGATAGATATATAGATAGGCAAATACTTATATAGATAGAGGATAGATAGACAGGAAGATAGCCACTAATATAGATAGACAGAAGAATGATAGATATAAAGATAGCGAGATAGACAAATAAATAGTCAGTTAGAAACATAGATAATAGACAAATATAAGAAAGGTAAAAAGATAGATAAAAGATAGATAGGCAGACAAATATACAGAATAGATTGAAACACAGATAGAATGACAGCTAGATATACATTTAGATATAAAGTATGTTATTAAAGATATAATTATATATAAAATTTATATAGTTATACATTTAGTAAAAATATAATTATATATAGTTATATTATATATACATAAAGTATATTATGTTAGAAATATAGT
>JAREIK010003991.1:0-15093 GCA_029783825.1 Sapria himalayana | reverse complement strand
AAAGACAATTAGACAGATAGACAAATTGATTGATAGATAGACATATAGATATATAGACAAATATATAGATAGATAGATAAACAAATATAAAGATATAAATATAGAAAAATAGATAGATAAATAGATAGATAGATAGATAGACAGATAGATAGATAGATAGATAGACAGAAAGAAAATAGATAGATAGGTAGATAGTCATATAGACAGATAGATAGACATATCGATAGATATATAGATAGTTAGATAGTTATATAGACAAATAGATAGAAAGATCGATAGATATTTAGATAGATAGATAGATAGATAGATATATTGATGGATTAATAGATAATAGATAGACATATAGACTTATAGACAGATAGATAGATCGGTAGATATACAATTATGCAGATAGATAGATAGACAGATAAACATATTGATAGATAGACAAATATATAGATAGATAGATTTCTAGATAACTTTTAGATAGATAGACATATAGATAGATAGATTGATTTATTGACATATAGATAAATAGCCAGATAGATAGATAGACATATAGACCGTTAGAAAGATAGCTAGATAGCTAGATATGTAGACAAATAGATAGATAGATAGATAGAAAAAAATATATAAATAAATAAAAAAAAATATATATATATATATTTATTTATTTATTTCTATAGAAAGAGAGACACCAAAATAGATAGATAGATAGATACATAGTTATATAGATAGACATATAGACATAGACATAGATAGATCGATAGACATGTTGAAAATAGACACATAGATATATAGACAAATAGATAGATATACAGATAGACAGATATGCAGAGAAGCAGATAGATAGATAAATAGATAAAATTAACAAATAGGCAGATAGATATAAAAATAGACAGATAGACATATATAGAGATATATAAATAATAATAGATAAAATAGACTGATAGAAAGAAAGAAAGATAGATAGATAGATAGACAAATTGAAAGATATACAAAAAGATATATATACAGATAGACAAACATATTGATTTATTGATTGATAGACATATAGATAGATAGACAAATATGCAGACTGATAGATAGATAGACAAATAAACATATAGACATATTGACAAATAGATAGTTAAACAGATAGATATAAAAAAATGATAGATAGATAAATAGACAAATTGAGAGATTGAACAGATTGATAGATAGATGTATAGATATATAAACAGAAATATAGATAGAAAGATGGATAGATCAACAGATAGATAGATAGAAAGATAGACAGGCACATTGATTGATTGATTGACAAATAGACACATAGACAAATAGTCAAATAGTAATATAGAAAAAGTGATAAATAGACTTGATAGATAGATTGAAAGATATAAAGAGACATATATAGAAAGATAGACATATAAAAAGATAAATAGATAGATAGATAGACTGATAGATAGATAGACCAATAGACAGATTGACATATAGAATTATAAATAGATAGACAAAAGATAAATATATAGATATATAGATAGATAGTCAGCAAGATAGATAAACTAATAGATAGATATATAGATAGATAGACAAATAGTGAATATCGAGATTGATATATACACAGACATATAGATTGACAGATATAGATAGTTAGATAGATAGATTTAAAGATAGACAAATAGATAATTAGATAAATAGATAGTTAGACAAATAGACAGATAGATATATATGATGAATAGATTTATAGATAGACAGATAGACAAATACATAAATAGATAGTTAGATATATAAACAGATATGTAGATAGTAAAATAGATAGATAGCCAGATAGGTAGATAGATAGATTGATTGATAGACAGATAGATAGATAGACAAAAAGATTGATAGACAGATAGACATATCGACATATATATAGATAGATATTATAAATAGATAGAAAGATAGATTGATTGATTGATTGACAAATAAATAGATTGTCAGATAGATAGAAATAGAATTAGTTAGATCCACAGATAGATATATAGATAGATATATAGGTAAGTAAATAGATAGATAGATCGATTGATATATAGACACTCAGATAATTAAATAAATAAATAAATATATATATATATAGACAAATATACTTATAAATAGATAGGCAAATAGACATATAAACTTATATATAGATAGATATTTACAAAGATAGATAGATAGATAGATAGACAGATAGATAGAAAGATAGATTGACAGATAGACAAATAGATAGATAGACTTTTTTATAGATTGACAAATTGATAGATAGACAGATAGACATATTGACTTATAAACAATTAGATAGATAGGCAGATAAATAGATAGATAGACAGATATACAAATCAATAGATTGACCTGATAGATAGATTGATAGAGCGCCACATAGTTAGACTCGAATGATCGGAATGACATATAGATATATCGATTAGTTAGACTATAAACAGATAGATACATTAACTAATAAAAAGATAGACAAATAAATAGACAGACAAATAGATAGATAGATAGACATATAGTTATATATATAGATAGATAGATAGACAGGTAGATAGATATACATAAAGATGGATAGATAGATATATAGACAGATAGTTAGATTGTCAGATAAATAGACAGACTTACATAATGTCATAAAGATAGATACAAAGATAGACCTATAGACATATAGACAGAGAAATTGATTAATAGATTGAAAAATAGACAAATAGATATATAGACTTATAGATAGATAAATAGATAGCCAGATAGATAGATATTTACAAAGACATATAGACAATTAGATAGATAGAAAAATAGACAGATAGAAAGATAAACAGATAGATAGATAGATAGATAAACAGATAGATCGATAAAGATAAAAACAGATAGATATATAGACAAATAGACAGATATACAAATAGATAGATTTACAGATAGACAAATAGATAAATAGATAGATAGATTGACATATAGAAATATAGATTGACAGATAGACTAAAGACATACAGATTGATAAATATACTTAAGATAGGTAGACAAATAGTCAGATTGAAAAATAGATAGTTAGATAGATAGATAGATAAATAGATTGACAGATGACTAATTGACAGATTGATATATAGACAGATAGATAGATAGATAGGCAGATAGATAGTTAGACAAATAGACAAATAGATAGATATTAGATAAATACAAATATAGATAGAGAGACAGATATACAGATATATAGATATTCATGTAGATAGATCAACTGATAGACATATAGACATATAGACAGATAGATAGTTTAACAGATAGACATATTGATAGATTGACAAATAGACAGATATACATATAGATAGATAGGTATGTAGATAGATAGATAGATAGACAGATAGATAGATAGATAGACATATTATCAGATTGTCAGATTGATATATAGATAGATAGACATATATATAGATAGACACATAGACATATAGACATATAGAAAGATAGGTATATATATATATATATATATATATATATATATATATATATATATATAGACAAAAAGATAAATAGATGGATAGATAGGTTGAACGATAGAAAAATAGATATATAGATAGCTTGATAGATAGATAGATATATAGTTTTACAGATAATAATATCGACAGATATACAGATAGACATATAGACATATAGAAAAATAGATGGAATGATAGATTGATAAAAAAATAGATAAACATATAGATTTATAGATAGATAGATAGATAATTAGAATGATAGAAAGATAGATAGACAGATACACAAATAGTAATCGAGTAAAAATAAAAAAATAGACAGATATACATATAGACAGATATTTAGATAGATAGATAGATTGATATATAGATGGACATTTATAAAGTTAAAAAAAATATGTAAATAGACAGATAGACAACTAGAAATATAGACAGATAGATTGATTGACAGAATGACTGAATACAAATAGACAGACAGAGATATATATAGATAGATAAAAAAATTGATAGATAGATAGATTTACAAATAGATAGATAAAATGATAAACAAAAACAAATAGATATATAGATAGATATATAAATAGATATACATATAAATGATAGATAGATAAGTTGAAAGATAGATAGTTAGATAGACAAATATATAGATTGATAGATTGACCGATAGATAGATTGATTTATAGACAGATTGATAGATAGACTGATAGACATATAGATAGATAGATTTATTCATAGATAGACCGAAGACATATCGATAGATAGATAGTTAGAGAAATAGATAGATAGATTTATAGATAGACAAATAGATAGATAGATAGATAGATATACAGATAGATAGATTGGTAGGTATATAGATAGACATATAGACAAATAGATAGATAGATAGATAGACATATAGACATATAGACAGATAGATATTTAGATAGAAAGACATATTGACATATTGACAAATAGATAGATGGATAGACAGATAGACAGATAGAAAGATTGGAACATTGACAGATAGACAGATAGATATAAAGATAGATAGATAAATTGATAGACAGATAGATTAATTGATAGATAGTTAGATAGATATATATATAGTTAAAAAGATAGACAAATATACAGATAGATAAATATACTGATAGACAGATAGACAGATAGTCAGATAGATAGATAGACAGATTGACTGATAGATAGATATATAGATAGATAGATAATTAAATAGATAAATAGATAAATAAATATATATATATATATAGATAGATAGTGTGATTGATAGACAGATAAATAGATATATAGATAGATATATATATAGACGGACAGATAGACATATACACATGTATACTTATATATAGATAGACATATAGAAAGATTTATAGATAGTCATATAATGACATAGATAGATAGAGTGATAGCTAGATAGATTGATAAATAGATAAACATATAGAGAGGAAGAAAGAAAGGCAAATAGATAGATATAAAGTTAAACAGATAGAAAAATAGTTAGATAGACAAATATATTTATTGACAGATACAAATATGGAAAAGATATATAGATAGATAGGTAGATAGATAGACAGAGGGATAGATAGAAGATAGAAGATAGACAGCTAGATAGATAGACATTAATAATATATAGATAGATAGATAGATAGCTAGATATATAGATAGATTGACAGATAGGCAAATATTTAGATAGATAGGTAGATACATAGACCGATAAACAGATAAACAAAAGGCACATAGATAGAAAGATAGATAGATAGATAGATAGCCACATAGTTAGATAGTTAGATAAATAAATAGATAGATTGAAAGATAGATAGAAATATAGATAAATAAACATATAGATAATAGATAGACAGTTAGACAGATAGACATATAGATATATAAAGAGATAGATAGATAAATATACATATCGACATATTTATCAATAGATAGATCGACCGATAGACAGATCGATAGATAAATAGGCAGATATATAGATAGGTAGATAGGTAGATAGGTAATTAGGCAGATAGAAAAATAGGTAGTTAGGTAGATAGACAGATAAACATATAGAAAATTAGATAGATTAATAGATTGATAGATTGACTGAATGATAGGAAGACTGATAGACATATAGAGAGATAGGAAGACATAAAGATAGACATATAGACTAATATAAATATAGAAAAAAGGCAAATATATCGATAGTAAGATAGAAAGATATATTTATTTATTTAATTTTGTATTTATTGATTTAATGATTGAATGAAAGATTGGTAGAAGGATAGATAGATAGATAGACAGATATATATATATATATATATATATATATATATATATATATACACACACACACACACACACACACATCGATAGTTAGATAGATATAGAGATAGATTGATTGATAGTTAGACAGATAGACATATATACATTTACATATATAGATAGATAGATAGACATATAGATAGATTTATAAATAAATTTATTGATAGGGAGATAGACAAATAGATAGATAAACAAATAGATAGATAGATAGATAGATAGGCTAATAGGCATCAAGATAGATAGAAAAATAGATAAACAAATAGATAGATTGACAAATAGACATATAGACATATAGAAAGACATACAGATAGATTAATAGATAGATATATAGATAGATAGAAAGATAAAGAGATAGAAAGATAGAAAGATATACAAATAAATAGATAAACAAATATATATATAGACAGATAAGCAGTTAGACAAATAGAAAGATAAACATATAGACAGATAGGCTGATAGATTGACCGATAGAAAAAAAGATAGATAGCCAGATAGCCAATAGGTAGAAAGATACATAGATAGATAGATTAATATATATATATATATTATTTGAGAGATCGACAGATAGACAAATAAGAAGATAGCCAGTTAGATAGATATATACATAGGCAGATAGATATATAGATAGATATAAAAACAAATAGGCAAATTGATAGAAAGACAAATAGACATATATACAGATAGCCAAATAGACAAATAGATAGACAAAAAGATAGATATATAGATAGACAGATAGATAAAATGATAGTTAAATATATGAAAAGAAAAATAAATAGATAGACAGATATATAGATAGACATATAGACATATATATAGATGTACAAATAAATAGATAGATAGGTAGATAGACAGATAGACATATAAGAAAATAGGCATATAGATAGATAGGTAGATAAGTTGATTGAAAGATAGACAGATAGACAGACAAATAAATACTTAGATAGACAGATCTACAAATAGTCAGATAGATAGATAGACAAATAGTTAGATTAACAGATTGAGAGAATAATAGATTGATAGGATGACAGATAAACAGATCAAGAGATAGACAGGTAGACATATAGAAACATAGAAAGATAGATAGATAGTCAAATATAAAGATATACAGATAGATAGATAGATAGAATGATAGATAGATATATAGATATATTAATTGATTGATTTATTAATTGAATGATTTAATTATAGATAAGTAGATTGGTAGATAGATAGATAGATATAGATATATAGATATATAGTTAGACAAACATATATATAGATAGATAGATAAATAGATAGAGAGATAAATAGATAGATAGTTAGTTAGTTAGACAGATAGAATATAGACATTTACATAGATAGATTATAAATAGATTTATAGATAGATAGATACATAAATAAACAGATTGACAGATAGATAGATAAATAGATAGATAGATAAATAGATAGGCTGATATGCAATACACAGATAGAAAGATAGACAGACAAATAGACAAATAGATTGCCAGATAGATAGATAGAAAGACAGATAGATAGATACACATATAAAAAGATATAAAAAGATAGATAAATAGACAGATAAACAAATAGATAGATAGACAGAAAGACATATAGATAGAGAGATAGATAGATATATAGACAAATAGATAGATTGATAGATATATATATATAGATAGTTAGAAAAATAGACAAATATAAAAATAGATACATAGGTAGATAGCTACGAAGATAAATAGATATATTGATAGATATATTGATAGATATATTGATTGATTGACACTTATACAGATAGACATATGGACATATACAAAATTAGATAGATAGATAGACAGATAAATAGATAGATAGAAAGATAGAAATATAGATAGATAGATAAACAAGTAGATAGATAGATAAATAGATTGATAAAAAGATAGGCAGATAGAAAGATAGATAGATAGACAAATAAACAGATAGATAGATAGACAAATAGATAGATAGATAGACAAATAGACAAATATATAGATAGATAGATAGACTGATAGACTAATAAACACATAGACAGATAGACTTATAGACCCTTAAACATGTAGATAGATAGATAGATAGATAGAAAGACAAATAAACAAATAGATAGATAGACAACTAGATAGATTGACATATAGATAGAAAAATATATAGATATATAGATAGACCATTATATTTAGATAGATAGAAAGATATACAGATAGATAGATAGACAAAAATACAGATTGACAGATAGACAGATAGAAAGAAAGATAGATAGATATATTGATAGATCGATATAAGATAGACAGATGGACATATAATAAATAGATAGATAGACAAATAGATATAATGAAAGATAGAAATATATACAGATAGACAGATAGAAAAATATATAGATAGACTGATAAACACATAGACAAATAGACAGATAGACAGATTGTTGAATAGATATATAGACACATAGATTGAAAGACTATTATACAGATAGACAGCTTGTCAAAAAGCTAGATAGGTAGATAATACATAATTAGATTGTTATAAAGATAGAAATAATAGAAGAAAGAATGATATATAGATAGATATATAGACACACACACACACACACACACACACACACACACATATATATGTATATATATATATAGTTAGATAGATAAAAAGATAAAAATATAGACTGATATACATATATATAGATGTATAGATAGTTATACAAATAGAAATATAGACATATATGTCTATATTTCTATCTATCAATGGAAATCCAAGCCTATCACGGTGCTCAATATAGCCTTTCATTTTTAAAATATCAGCACTAACTGAAGCACACTTAGCCATCTTGCAAGAATGCAGTGCATTGGTTGTCTAATACCTTTCTTTCCTTGATTGTTGCTGGAATATTTCTTTAAGATTGAAGTTCATTTTATAAGCTTCCATATTTTTTATATCCTTCCTAAGTTCATAACTCATGGTAGCTCGCATCAAGCATGTAACATCAATAGAGTCATTATTATAGTTTTCATAAGTATTCTTTTCATCTCTAGTAGCATTTTCACCTGGTTCTTCATGGAGAAGTTCATTCAAGACATAAAGCTTTCTTTTTTGTTTTAGAAAAATTATCAAATTTTGAAACTAGTCAAGAAAGTTAGTACTAGTAAGTATATCCTTCTCAACGAATGATCACAGTGACATAGTAAAATTATTGTTGTTATTGTTGCCAATCTACAATGAATGCAAAGTTTGATAAGTTTTTTGATTATGAAAAATTCTCACTAAATTAATAACCCTCAAAAATATATATATTAATCTAGTGAACTAAGATCCATATTTTACTCAACTTTAAATCAACTTTGTCATGATACTTAAAATTAAGTTATTTAGGTTGGTAACTCTTACCAATTACATATTATGCAGTTCTTAGATATTAATGGGATTTTGACATCATATGTCCCAGCATGTTTGAATCCGATCTAATACGATTAGTACCAAAACCATTTTGATAACCTAATAAAATCAAACCAATTTTAAACATAAGGGTAGTACCATTACTTATCTTGTTTTAATAATGTCACCTAATGTACTTCTACTTTTGTAGAACCCATATCAAGGTGATAAAAGGTTTGACAAGTGTTTAAATATGGATGTCATGTTAACTTTGAATTTTATGTGAGGGATCATGATTGATTTTAAGTTTCAATTAATAGATCTAATCATATATCTAGTATCACCTAATCATGTAACATCATGCATAGTATCTCATACATGCATATAATAAACTTGTCACAGTACGGCCTTAATCGAGATTGATCTCCATAAGCTAATATGAAGATCAATAGCAATTCCTAGGTAGTAATAAGAAGCTCCATGAAATTGATTTGACCACCAACTTGCGGATACACACGTAGCTCTTCCATCATCATGGTTTGATTGCATGACTTCAAATAGCTTACATTGTCTCTCTTGTTTTATTACAATAATTATAAGATTTCAATAAAACAAAATGGCATGCAAGCCATATTTAATAATTATAATCCTTAAAAAACAAAAATAATAATCTACCAAACACATTGGTTAAAAGGGCATACTATGCACCATGTGAAGCAAAATAACATGCAAAATATATAATGTTAACATATAGAAAAATAATTTGTATTAAAAGAAATAAATTATAATAGTTATGTATTTAAAAACAATTAAATTTATAAGGTGTTATGCAGCGCTATTATGGTGGTTCCGCTAGCTGGTTAGCAGATAGGGTCAATGGGGGCTGCCCTCATGGGGTTGGAAGCAGCAACCTAGAAAAAAAAATTAAATTTCCATTTATCTCATCAATAAATTTTCATTGATCTCATCAATGATTTTTCATTAATCTAATCAATAAATTTTCATTGATCTCATCAATAAATTTTCATTAATCTCATTAATAAATTTTCATTGATCTTATCAATAAATTTTCATTGATCTTATAAATAAATTTTCATTGATCTTATCAATAAATTTTTATTTATATTATCGATAAATTTTTTTTGATCTTTTAAATAAATTTAAATAAGCCAAAAACAATCAAAATCACATTAAAACAATATATTATGTAATCTCATTACACATAGGGCTTATTTTGGTACCACCATTAACAATCACTGATAAATTAAAATTGATATATGAATTTATTCCATTTATTAATCTGATTAAGACAGAGCTATACTCATATATCATACTATTAAACACTTTAATGGCAATATCCCATTCGGATTATCAATCAAACTAACGAATCCTTTTAGGTTTTGAATTCAAACAATTAAAACCTTAACAAAACCTATTAACTATGTCATTCACAAAAGCCATAATATCACATAAATTCAAAAATACAAATCATGCCAAAATCATATACATAACATACATACGATGAAATATGGCATTATTGCTTTTTATGAAAACACAAGTTCCTATTATACCACTATTAGGATTTATCGGGCAGAATATCCTTTCTAACTGGAACATAAACACGTTGCAATTTATAATTTTTTTATCTCTTAATCCATGAAGGATCACATGCGTTTCAAAAAAAAACATGAAGGAAGGGAAAACAAAACTTACCTCTTGTAGATCGATTTGTCAACCTTCAAAGTGTGCATCCTTGTTTATTCAGATCTTCAAATGTGCTATCTTTCTGAAAAATGATCATCCTCTACAAGTATCCACACACGAAAATATAATGTACAATCTTGTTGAATGCTAGTTCAGATTCATCTTCTCAAAAAGAAATAGTTTATTTCTATTTTATAAAAGATGACTACTAGTATCAAATATGTCTCACATATATATATATATACATGTCTACTAGAGTTTTTGTCATAAATAAATTTAATATTCTATATATTTAAAACTCTTTTAAATAATAACAACTTAAATTCAAATCCTTAAAAATCCCTTTTAAATAAATTTATACATTGAAACTTAAGTTCATTGTAACAAATTATTTATTAAATTAAATCATGAATTTAACTTTCTTATAATTAATTTCTAATTTAAATAATAACTAATTGTTATTTGTAATTTAATAAAATATCATCATTTAAATTACTACATAGAGTTAAAAATCATAACCATTATTATTTGTTCTTAATGTGCAACTCTATAGGTTCAATTAATATTGGTAGTAGGCTTAAATTAAATTTTGATCTGACAAGTCATAAATGGTCTCGAGTAAGATATTACAACAATTCAAGTTAAATGAAAAACTTATGATCTGAGACAACCTTAATATAGCTAATAACATAATACTTTTGTCTCATGATATCTTGATAGAATATAAGGCATGCAAAAAGTCATCCATATATCGTTCTATCATTATTAGTCAAAACCCAATTTGACTGACTAAACAAATAATATTGATCACCATCAATTCATTTGAGCACGACCATGCATTTCTCAGTCTCAATTATCGAGGATACCTAGAGATATCTCTCTTTTAATAAGTGGGGTAAATTCCATCTATATCACAAATATCACACTACATAATTCTTATAATATTTAAATATAACCTTTATAGTCATTAAGATTAAGACAATGTTAGATTATATCAAAACTATAATATTCCATATGTTGAGAACTATAGGGATCACATGTCAAAGGATTTAAAAACATTAACTTTTATAAATTAACTTAAGACTTTGATCCATGATTTAATCTCAAGATGGGTCTGTCCAATATTTATTCTCATCAATAGATATAAAATTGATTGTATCTCATACACAAATTCATCCCATGAACATGAATAAAACTTTATACTAATCTTAATTTATTGTTATTCCTATTAAATTAAACATAAAATACATTTAGAAAAATTAATAAAATTATTCAAGGATATTATATATAATAAACATGCAAATCATCATAATAATTAATTCTCATATATAGTCAAATTATCATGTCCATACGATAGACCTATAGAACTATTACTAACAATACATAGTCAGATAGACAGATAGACAAAAAATAGACAAATTGATAGATAGACATATAGATAGATATACAAATAGATAGATAGATAGATATACAAATAGATAGATCGACAAATAGATAGATAAAATCGATAAATAGATGAATATACATATTGACAGATAGTACGATATTCATTTAGTCAGATAGACAAATAGACAAATAGATAGATAAAAAATAGATAGATTGATATATTTATAGGAAGGCCAATAGATTGATCAAGAAATAGATAGATAGATAGATAGATAGATAGATAGATAAAAAGAAAGAAATATAGACAGATAGATATATAGAAAGAAAGAAAGATAGCTAGATAGATAGATAGGTTAGATAGTCAAATATAAATATATGAAGATAGATAGATTTACAAATAGACAGATAGAAAGATAAACATGTAGATAGACAAATAGATAGACAGATAAATAAATAGATAGATAGATAGATAGACAAATAGACAGAAAGATAGATAGACAGATAGATAGACTAAATATATATATATAGATAGATAGATAGAAAGACAAATAGACAGATAGACAGGTAGACAGATAGTCAAATAGACATAAATAGAAGATAGATAAACAAATAGATAGATAGATAAAAAGATAAAAAGATAGATAGATAGACATATAGATATATAGATATATAGATAAAGAGATAGATAGATAGATAGATAGACTGATAGACATGTAGATAAATAGAAAAGTAGACATGTATAGAGATAGATAGAAAGATAGATAGATTGATTAAATGATAGAAAGATAGATAGATATGTAGATAGTAGATGGCAGATAATTATAGAGCCATATAGATAGATAATGAGATAGATAGACTTATAGAATTATAAATAGATAGGCAGATATGCAGATAGATAGATAGATAGACAAATAGACAAGTAGATAGATAGAAAGATAGATAGATAGACATATAGACATATAAACAAAAAGATATATAGATAGACATATAGACATATAGATAGATAGATATATAGAAAGAGAAATAGATAGATAAGCATATAAAAAGATATATAGATAGACAAATAGATAGGTATAAAGATAGATAGATATAGAGATATGTAGAAACACAGATAGATAGACAGACAGACAGACAGACAGATAGATAAAAAGTTAGATAGATAAACAGATAAAGAGATAAATAGATAGATAGAATGACAAATAGATAGATAAATAGTCATATAAAATATAGAAAGATAGAAAGATAGACAGATAGACAAATTGACAAATAGACCGAAAGACATATAGATAAATATACAGATAGATAGACAGATAGATTGATAGATTGATTGATAGAAAAAAAAGATATATAGATAGATATATATCTATATATATATAGAGTTAGACAGATAGGTAAAAAGTTAGATCAAAATATAGGCAACTATACATAGATAGATAGATAGATAGTTAGTTAGTTATATAAATAGTTAGATAAATAGATAGTTATATAAATAGTTAGATAGATAGACATATAGACAAATTTATAGAGATACAGTTGGACTAATAGATAGATAGATAGACTGATAGATAGATAGCAATATAAATAGATAGATAGATTTATATATATATATAGAAAGATTAATATATAGACTGATAGACAACTATATAATAGACAAGATAGACATAAAAAAAGATTGATATATAGAAGGATATAGATAGATAGTTTGAAAAATAAACAAATAGAAAGAAATAAAGATAAATAGATACGCACATAGATCGATATATAGACCTATACACAGATAGATAGATAGATATATAAACTAATTTATAGACAGATAGATAGAGAGGATAGATAGATAGATAGACAAATAAACCATAGATAGATAAACAGATAGATAGATAGATAGATTGACAAGTATACAGATATGTAGAATACAGATAGACACATAACATATAGTTAATAGACAGATGGATAGATAATAGACAAATAGATAGATAGACATATATGCACATTCGTAGATATGAAGATAGAAAGATAGATAGATAGACAGACAGATAAACATATAGATAGATATAGATAGATGGATAAATAGATACTAGATAGACAGACAGATAGATAGACATATAGATAGATGACCATATAGAAAGATAGATAGAAAGACATATAAGAGATAGACATAGAGCAATATACAGATCAACAAATAGATAGATAATAGATAGATGGATAGAAAGATAGACAGATAGTACGATAGTTTAGATAGACAAATAGAGAGATAGAAATAGATAGATAGACAAATAGATAGTTAGTTAGTTAGATAAATAGATAGATATATAAATAGATTAACAGATAGTAAGATGGATAGATAAAAAAATAGATAGATACAAAGACATATAGATAGTTAGATAGTCAGATAGATAGATATATAATAGATAGACAAATAGATAAATAAACAGTTAAATAGATAGATAGATAGATCAATAGATGGACAAATTGACAGATAGGTAGGTAGTTAGACAAATAGACAAATAGATAGATAGATAGACATATAGATAGATGAACATATAGAGAGATAGACAGAAAGACATATATATAGATAGACATATAGACAAATATACATATCAACAAATAGATAGATAATAGATAGATGGATAGACAATAGACAGATAGTAAGATAGTCAGATAGACAAATAGAGAGATGGAAAAATAGATAGATAGACAGATAGATTGTTAGTTATTTAGATAATAATAATCAGAAAATAGATAGATATATAAATAGATTAACAGATAGGAAGATGGATAGATAAAAAGATAGATAGATACATAGACATATAGATAGATAGTTAGATAGTCAGATAGATAGATATATAAATAGATAGACAAATAGATAATAAACAGTTAAATAGGATAGATAGTAGATCAATAGATGGAATTGACAGATAGA
>JAREIK010003990.1:0-50892 GCA_029783825.1 Sapria himalayana | reverse complement strand
CTTATAAAAGAATTAAAATTTTAAAAATTAAAAGTTATTATCCAGTAATATTTTTTACTTTAATTTTAAATCAATTTGGGTTTTGTAAATATTTTATAATTAATATCTATATTATTATTTATAGTTTATTAATTTAATCTTTGATCATTATTATAATATCTATCAATAAAATTGTTTATATTAAATTTATATAATATATAATTATTATAATTATTATAACTAAATATTGTATTCATATTACTAAAAATTTTAAATATTATTTTATTTTCAAAGGTTATAACCTATGAAAATGAGAAAAAAATAAAACCTATCAATAAAAAATTATAAATTTTTTTATTTTATTTTATTGTTTAAATTAAACCTATAAACCACTAAATATTTAAAAACATAAATCGCTAAATTTTCAAATGACAAATCATCTAAATACTTAAACCATTAAACTGGTATACATTAATAATAAATCATAAATCTCATTTTAATTATTATTCAGTATAATTTAAAAATTTTAATTTAATTATTTATCAGTTTATTTTTATAGAAATATTAATTACAAAATAAATTATTAGTAAGACAGATATAATTATAATTAGACTGGTATACCCTAAATAATAATTAATAAATCTCATTTTTTTTATAATTTAAAATATTCATTTTAATTATTTATTTGTTTATTTTTATATAAATATTAATTACAAAATAAATTATGAGTTAGACAAACATAATTTATATAAATTATTTTTAATCAAAAAATATAGATAAACTTTTTTAAATAATAAAAAATTCAAAACAAAAAAATTATTATATTGTAATATATTTTGCTTTCTTTTGAATTATTTTAGGTTTTGTAATAATATTTTAATTGATATATATCTTATTAAAAATAGATTATTTATTTATTTTTTGATCATTATTAGAATATTTATCAATAAAATTGGTTATATTGAATTTAAATGATATATAAATATAATGATTATTATAACTAAATATTGTATTTACTTTTGAACAAAATTTTAAAATTATTATATTTTCAATGGTTATAATCTCAAAAAATAAGAAAAAATAATAATAATAAATTTTTTGTTATTTCATTTTTTAAATAAAACCTATAGATCATTAAATGTTTAGTTAATTAAAGCAGTAAGCTCATAAATCCCGAAACCCCTAAATACATAAACCTTTTAACAGCTATATACTATTTAATAAATAATAAATCTCATTTTTATTTCAATTTATTATAATTTTAAATATTCATTTTAATTATTTATAGTTTAATCTTTTAGAAAAATTAATTACAAAATAAATTTCGAGTGAGACAAATATTATTTAAATAATTTATTTTAATAAAAAAAATATAAGCTTATAAAAAGAATGAAAATTTTAAAAATTAAATATTATTATTTAGTAATATATTTTGATTTGATTTTGAATCATTTTGTGTTATATAAATATATTATAATTAATATTTATATTATTAATGATAGTTTATTAATTTAATTATTGATCATTATTATAATATCTATCATTAAAATAATTTATATTGAATTTATATGATATATAATTAGTAAGATTAATTTAAATATACATTGTATTCACATTTCAAAAAATTTTGAAAATTATTTTATTTTAAAAGATTATAACCTTTAAAAATCAGAAAAAATCAAAAAAGAATTTTAATTTTTATTATATAAATAAAATCTATAAACCACTAAATACCTAAAAACATAAATTTCTAAACTCCTAAATGACTAAATATTTTATTTACATTTGAAAAAAATTTAAAAATTATTATATTTTCAAAGGTTATAAACTTCAAAAATTATAAAAAATCCCAAAAACAATTTTTTATTATTTTATTATTTAAATAAAACATATAAACCACTAAATGCCTAAACATTTAAATATTTAGACTTTTAAACCCCAGAACCCTTTATATACTTAAACCATTAAATCTATATAACCTAAATAATAAATAATAAATCTCATTTTTATTTGTATTCATTATAATTTTAAATATTCATTTTAATTATTTTTTAGTTTATTTTTATAGAAATATTAATTACAAAATAAAAAATGAGTGAGACAGATATAATTTAAATAAATTATTTTTTATGAAAAAAAATAAGCCTATAAAAATAAACAAAATTTCAAAAATTTAAAATTTTGTTTAGTAATATTATTTACTTTGATTTTAAATTATTTTGGTTTATGCAAATATATTTTAATTAATATCTATCTTATTAATAATAGTTTATTAATTTTAGAACCATTAAAAAATTATTATATTTTTAAAGGTCATAACCTTTTAAAATCACGAAAATTCATAAAAATAAATTTTTTGTTCTTACATTGATTAAATTAAACCAATAAACACAAAAATGACGAAACAATTAAATCAATAAACTTCTTAACCCCAAAACCTCAAATAACTTAAACAATTAAATACTTATACCCTAAATAATAAATAATAAATCTCATTTTTATTTGTTTTCATTATAATTTTAAATATACATTTAAATTATTTATTAATTTAATTTTATTGAAATATAAATTAAAAAAAGATTATTTGTGAGACAAATATAATTTAAATAATTTATTGTTCATCAAAAAAAATATAGGCTTATAAATGGATACAAAAATTTAAAAATTTTAAATTAATACTTAGTAATGTATTTCACTTTGATATTGAGTCATTTTAGGTTTTGCAGATATATTTTAAACAATATTTATCTTATTAAAAATTAGTTATTTCTTTTTTATGATCATTATTATAATAAATATAAATAAAATAGTTTATAATGAATTTATATAATATATTATTATTATGATTATTATAACTTCATATTGTATTCACTTTTAAAAAATAAAATTAAAAATTATTATATTTTGAAAGGTTATAACCTTCAAAAATTAGAAAAAATAACAAAAATAAATTTTTTGTTTTTTTATTTTTTATATAAAACCTATAAACCACTAAATGACTAAATACTAAAATGACTAAACTCCTAAATTCTGAAGCCCTTAAATACTTAAAACATTAAATTAGTATATTCTTAATAATAAATCATAAATCTAAGTTTTATTAGTATTCTTTATAATTTTAAATATTCATTTTAATTATTTATCTGTTTATTTTTATAGAAATATTATTTATAAAATAAATTATTAGTGCGACATATATAATTTAAATAATTTATTTTTCATCAAAAAAATGCTTATAAAAAGAGGTAAAATTTTAAAAATAAAAAATTATTATTTAATAATATATCTTATTGTGATTTTGAATCATTTTAGATTTTACAATTATATTTTAATTTATATCATTCTTATAAATACAAGTTTATTAATTTATTTATTGATCATTATTATAATATCTATCAATAAAATTATTTATATTGAGTTTATATTATATATACTTTTTAAAATTATTATAACTAAATATTATATTCACATTTAAAAAAAATTAAAATTATTATATTTTCAATGGTTACAACCTTCAAAATTTAAAAAAATTCAAAAATTTAAATTTTTTGATTTTTAATTCGTTAGATAATAACTATAAATCACTAGAGGTCTAAACACTTAAATCACTAAACTCCTATACCCAAAAACACCTATATACTTAAACCATTAAACCGGTATATCCGTAAGAATAAATAATAAATCTCAATTTTATTTGTATTCATTATAATTTTAAATAATCATTTTAATTATTTATTAGTTTATGATTATAGAATTATAAATTACAAAATAAATTATGAGTAAGACAATTTAATTTAAAAAATTTATTTATAATAACAAAAATATAAAGTGATAAAAAAAGAAAAACATTAAAAAAATTATTATAAAGTAATATATTTTACTTTGATTTTAAATAAATTTAGATTTTGCAAATATATTTTAAATAATATGTATCTTATTAATAATAGTTTATTAAATTTTTTTTGATCATTATTATAATATCTAGCAATGTAATTATTTATATTGAATTTAAATGACTTATAATTATTAAGATTATTATAACTAAATATTATATTTACATTTGAAAATAATTTAAAAATTATTATATTTTCAAAGGATATAATCTTCAAAAATTAGAAAAAATAGTATAAATAAATTTTTTTCTATATCATTGTTTATATAAAACATATAGACCACTAAATGCCTAAACACTTAAACATCTAAACTCCTAAACACAAAAGCCGGTAAATACTTAAACATGTAAACTCGTAAACCTTAATTATAATTTAAATAATTTATTGAAATATTAATTACAAAATAAATTATAGTGATACAAATATAATTTAAATAATTTATTTTTCATCAAAAAAATATATAAGCTTATAAAAAGAAGCAAAAACTAAAAAACAAAAATTATTATTCAGTAATAAATTTTACTTGGATTTTGAATAATTTTAGGTTTTGCAATTATATTTTAATTTATATCCATCATAATAGTAATAACATATAAATTTATTTGTTGATAATCGATATCATATCTATGAATAAAATTATATTTAGTTTAAAATATATAAATTTAAATTATATTTGTCACTCATAATTTATTTTGTAATTAATATTACTATAAATTATTTAAATTATATTTAAGGTTTAAGAGTTTAAAGGTTTAGGTATTTAGGGGCTTCAGGGTTTAAGAGTATAGAGATTTCTATATTTTGGCATTTAATGGTTTATAAGTTTTATTTAAACAATGATGTAACAAAAAATTTATTTTTGTTATTTTTTCTCATTTTTGACAGTTATAACCTTTGAAAATATAACAATTTTTAATTTTTTTTATATGTAAATACTATATTTAGTTATGATAATCTTAATAATTATATATCATGTTAATTCAATATAAACAATTATATTGATAGATATTATATTAATGACCAAAAAATAAATTAATAAACTATTATTAAATAGATAGATATTTTTTAAAATATATTTGCAAAACGTAAATTTATTCAAAATCAAAGTAAAATATAATAATAATTATTTTGATGTTTTGCTTCTTTTTATAAGTTTATATTTTATGTTATTAAAAGTAAATTAATAAAATTATATTTGTCTTGTACATAATCTAATTTAAATTTATAATTTTATAAAAATAAACTAATAAATAATTAAAATGGATATTTAAAATTATAATGAATACAAATAAAATTGAGATTTATTATTTATTATTCGGGATGTACAAGTTTAATGGTTTAAGTATTTAGGTGTTTTGGGGTTTAGTGATTTAAGTATTTTGGACTTTAGTGATTTATAGTTTTTATTTAAAGAATGAAAAAATAAAAAATTAAATTTTTTGATTTTTTTTAATTCTTGAAGGTTATAACCTTTGAAAATATAATAATTTTTAATTTATTTAAATGTTAATATAATATTTATTTATAATATTCATAATAATTAAATATAATGTAACTACAATATAAATAATTTTATTAATAGATATTATAATAATGATCAATAAAAATTTAATAAACTATTATTAATAAGAATGATATAAATTAAAATATAATTGCAAAAACTAAAATGATTCAAAATCAAAATAAAATAAATTACAAAATAATAAATTTTTGTTTTTAAAATTTTGCCTCATTTTATATGCATATATATTTTTTTTATATAAAGTAAATTATTTAAAAGAGATGTATCTCACTAATAATTTATTTTGTAATTAATATTTCTATAAAAATAAAATGATATATAATTAAAATAAAAATTTAAAATTATAATTAATAAAAATTAAAATGAGATTTATGATTTATTATAAATGTATACCAATTTAATAATTTAAGTATTAAGAAGTTTTTTCATTTATAAATGTATACCAAATTGATTTAAAATTAAAGTAAACAATATTAATGGATAATAACTTTTAATTTTTAAAATTTTAATTCTTTTATAAGCGTATATGTTTTCTTTGATTAAAAATTAATTATTTAAATTATATTTGTCGTACACATAATTTATTTTGTAATGAATATTTTTATAAAAATAAACTTATAAATAATTAAAATGATTATTTAAAATATTAATAGTTTGATATAAAAATTAGATTTCTTAATTATTAAGTAGCATATAGCGGTTTAATGGTTTATGTATTTAGGCATTATGGGCCTTAAAAGTTTACTGATTTTACTGTGTATGCATATAGTGTTTTATAGGTTTTATTTAAAAATTAAAATAACAAAATATTTATTTTTATTATTTTATGATATTTTCAAAGGTTATTACCTTTGAAAATATAATAAATTTTAAATTTTTTTCACAAGTGAGTTCAATATTTAGTTATAATAATCATTATATTTATATATCATATAAATACAATATAAACTTTTTTTATTGATAAATATTCTAATAATTTTCAAAAAAAATAAATTAATAATCTATTATTAATAAAATAGATATCAATTAAAATATAATAAAAAAAGCTAAAATGATTCACAAGAAATTAAAATATATTACTATATAATAATTTGTTGTTTTGAAATCTTTTTTTCTTATAAAAAGTTTATCCATATTTTCTTGATGAAAATTAATTTATATAAAGTATATTTGTCTAACACATAATTTATTTTTTAATTAATATTTATATACAAATAAATAATTAAAATGAATATTTAAAATTATAATGAAAAAAATATTATTGAGATTTAATCTTAATAATTTGGGTATACCACTCTAACTCTAATTTAAATTAGATCTGTCTAACTAATAATTTTTTTTGTAATTAATATTTCTATAAAAATAAACTGATAAATAATTAAAATAAAAATTTAAAATTATACTCAATAAAAATTAAAATGAGATTTATGAATTATTATTAATGAATACCAGTTTATAAATTTTAGT
Organism: Sapria himalayana; assembly: GCA_029783825.1. Lineage (NCBI taxonomy): Eukaryota > Viridiplantae > Streptophyta > Magnoliopsida > Malpighiales > Rafflesiaceae > Sapria > Sapria himalayana. The sequence goes on along the minus strand of JAREIK010003990.1, from coordinate 44,031 downwards.
ATTTATAGGTTTTGTCGTTTATGACTTTAGCGATTTATGTTTTTAGGAATTTAGTGGTATATAGGTTTTATTAAAAAAATAAAATAACAAAAAAAAATTTGTAATTTTTTCTCAATTTCATAGGTTATAACCTTAGAAAATATAATAATATTTAAAATTTTTAAAAAATATGAATACTATGTATAATTATATTAATCTTACTAATTATATATCATATAAATTCAATATAAACAATTTTAATAATAGATAATATAATAATGATCAAAAATTAAATTAATAAACTATTATTAATAAGATATATATTAATTAAAAAATATTTACAAACCCCAAATTGATTCAAAATTAAAGTAAAAAATAATACTGGATACTAATTTTTAATTTTTAAAATATTTATTCTTTTATAAGCGTATATTTTTTTTTTTGATTAAAAATAAATTATTTAAATTATATTTGTCGCACTCATAATTTATTTTGTAATAAATATTACTTTAAAATAAACTTATAAATAATTAAAATGAATATTTAAAATAATAATAATTTGAAATAAAAATTAGATTTCTTAATTATTAAGTTGTATATAGCAGTTTAATGGTTTATGTATTTAGACATTACGGGCCTTAGGAGTTTACTTATTTTACTGTGTATGCATTTAGTGGTTTATGGGTTTTATTTAAAATTTAAAATAACAAAATATGTATTTTTATTATTTTTTGATATTTTCAAAGGTTATAACCTTTGAAAATATAATAATTTTTAAATTTTGTTCACAAGTGAGTTCAATATTTAGTTATAATAATCATTATATTTATATATCATATAAATTCAATATAAACAATTACATTGATAAATATTCTAGTAATGATCAAAAAATAAATTAATAATCTATTATTAATAAGATAGATATAAATTAAAATATAATAAAAAAACCTAAAATGATTCACAAGAAATCAAAATATGTTACTATATAATAATTTGTTGTTTTGAAATTTTTTTTTCTTTTGAAAAGTTTTTTCATTTTTTTTTAATGAAAGATAATTTATATAAATTATATTTGCCTAACTCATAATTTATTTTTTAATTAAGATTTATATAAAAATAAATAAATGAATAATTAAAATGAATATTTACAATTATAATGAAAAAAAAAAATATTTAGTTTTAATCTTTATTATTTGGGTATACCAGTCTAATTTAAATTTGATCTTCCTCACTAATAATTTATTTTGTAATTAATATTTCCATAAAAATAAACCGATTAATAATTAAAATAAAAATTTTAAATTATATTGAATAAAAATTAAAAAGAGATTTATGAATTATTATTAATGTATACCATTTTAATATTTTAAGTATTTATAGGTATTGTCGTTTTTGACTTTAGCAATTTATGTTTTTAGGCATTTAGTGGTATCTAGGTTTTATTAAGAAAATAAAATAACAAAAAAAAATTTGTAATTTTTTTTCATTTTCATAGGTTATAACCTTATAAAATATAATAATATTTAAAATTTTTAAAAATGTGAATACTATGTATAATTATATTAATCTTACTAATTATATATCATATAAATTCAATATAAACAATTTTAATAATAGATAATATAATAATGATCAAAAATTAAATTAATAAACTATTGTTAATAAGATAGATATTAATTAAAAAATATTTACAAAACCCAAATTGATTCAAAATTAAAGTAAAAAATAATACTGGATACTAATTTTTAATTTTTAAAATTTTTCTTCTTTTATAAGCATATATTTTTTTTGATTAAAAATAAATTATTTAAATTATATTTGTCACACTCATAATTTATTTCGTAATAAATATTACTTTAAAATAAACTTATAAATAATTAAAATAAATAATTAAAATAATAATAATTTGAAATAAAAATTAGATTTCTTAATTATTAAGTTGTATATAGCAGTTTAATGGTTTATGTATTTAGACATTACGAGCCTTAGAAGTTTACTTATTTTATTGTGTATGCATTTAGTGGTTTATGGGTTTTATTTAAAATTTAAAATAACAAAATATGTATTTTTATTATTTTTTGATATTTTCAAAGGTTATAACCTTTGAAAATATAATAATTTTTAAATTTTGTTCACAAGTGAGTTCAATATTTAGTTATAATAATCATTATATTTATATATCATATAAATTCAATATAAACAATTACATTGATAAATATTCTAATAATGATCAAAAAATAAATTAATAATCTATTATTAATAAGATAGATATAAATTAAAATATAATAAAAAAACCTAAAATGATTCAAAAGAAATCAAAATATATTACTATATAATAATTTATTGTTTGAAATTTTTTTTTCTTACATAAAGTTTATCCATATTTTTTTGATGAAAGATAATTTATATAAATTATATTTGTCTAACTCATAATTTATTTTTTAATTAATATTGATATAAAAATAAACAAATAAATAATTAAAATGAATATTTAAAATTATAATGAAAAAAATAATATTGAGATTTAATCTTTATAATTTGGGTATACCACTCTAATTGAAATTAGATCTTTCTCACTAATAATTTATTTTTTTAATTAATATTTCTATAAAAATAAACTGATAAATAAATAAAATAAAAATTTAAAATTATACTGAATAAAAATTAAAATGAGATTTATGAATTTTTATTAATGTATACTAGTTTAATATTTTAAGTATTTATAGGTTTTGTCGTTTATGACTTTAGCGATTTATGTTTTTAGCCTTTTAGTGGTTTATAGGTTTTATTAAAACAATGAAATAACAAAAAAAAATTGGTAATTTTTTCTCATTTTCATAGGTTATAACCTTAGAAAATATAATAAAATTAAAATTTTTTTGAAATATGAATACTATGTATAATTATATTAATCTTACTAATTATATATCATATAAATTCAATACAAACAATTTTAATGATAGATAATATAATAATGATCAAAAATTAAATTAATAACTATTATTAATAAGAAAGATATTAATTAAAAAATATTTACAAAACCCAAATTGATTCAAAATTAAAGTAAAAAATATTACTGGATACTAATTTTTAATTTTTAAAATTTTTCTTCTTTTATTAGCGTATATTTTTTTTTGATTAAAAATAAATTATTTAAATTATATTTGTCGCACTCATAATTTATTTTGTAATAAATATTACTTTTAAATAAACTTATAAATAATTAAAATGAATATTTAAAATAATAATAATTTGAAATAAAAATTAGATTTCTTAATTATTAAGTTGTATATAGTATTTTAATGGGTTATGTATTTTGACATTACGGGCTTTAGGAGTTTACTTATTTTACTGTATATGCATTTAGTGGTTTATAGGTTTTATTTAAAAATTAAAATAACAAAATATTTATTTTTATTATTTTTTGATATTTTCAAAGGTTATAACCATTGAAAATATAATAATTTTTAAATTTTTTTTAAATGTAAATATAATATTTAGTTCCAATAATTTTAATAATTATAAGTTATTTAAATTCAATATAAATAATTACATTGCTAGATATTATAATTATGATCAAAAAAATATAATAAACTATTATTAATAAGATAGATATTATTTAAAATATATTTGCAAAATCTATATTTATTCAAAATCAAAGTAAAATATATTACTTAATAATAATTTTTTTAATGTTTTGCTTTTTTTATAACTTTATATTTTTGTTATTATAAATAAATTATTTAAATTAATTTGTCTTACTCATAATTTATTTTGTAATTTATAATTATATAATCATAAACTAATAAATAATTAAAATAATTATTTAAAATTATAATGAATACAAATAAAATTGAGAATTATTATTTATTCTTCAGGATATACCAGTTTAATGATTTAAGTATTTAGGTTTTTTTGGGTTTAGGAGTTTAGTGATTTAAGTGTTTAGACATTTAGTGATTTATAGTTAAATATCTAAAGAATTAAAAAACAAAAAATTTAATTTTTTGCATTTTTTTAAATTTTGAAGGTTGTAACCTTTGAAAATATAATAATTTTAAATTTTTTTTAATGTGAATATAATATTTAGTTATAATAATCTTAATAATTATATATAATGTAAACTAAATATAAATAATTTTATTAATAGATATTATAATAATGATCAATAAAAAAATTAATAAACTAGTATTAATAAGAATCATATAAATTAAAATATAATTGTAGAATATACAATGATTCAAAATCAAAATAAGATATATGACTAAATAATAATTTTTTATTTTAAAAATTTTGCCTCATTTTATAAGCATATATATTTTTTTGATGAAAAATAAATTATTTAAATTATATTTGTTTCACTAATAATTTATTTTGTAATTAATGTTTATATAAAAATAAATTGATAAATAATTAAAATGAATATTTAAAATTATAATGAATACTAAAAAAAAGATATATGATTTATTATTTAGGCTATACCTATTTAATGGATTATGTTTTTTGTGGTTTTGGGGTTAAAGAGTTTATTGATTTATATGTTTACACATTAAGGTGTTTATAGGTTTTATTTAATCAATGAAATAACAATAAATTTAATTTTATGAATTTTCGGGATTTTCAAAGGTTATAACCTTTGAAAATATAATAATTTTTTAATCTTTCTAAAATATGAATATAATATTAGTTATAATAATCTTAATAATTACATTTGATGTAAATTTAATATAAACAATTTTATTAATATATATTATTATAATGATCGAATAATAAATTAATAAACTATTATTAATAAGATAGATATTAATTAAAATATATTTGCAGAACCCAAAATAATTCAAAATCAAATTAAATTATATTACTAAATAAAATTTTAAATTTTTGAAATTTTGTTTATTTTTATAAACTTATTTTTTTTCATAAAAATAATATATTTAAATTATATGTCTCACTCATTATTTAATTTATAATTAATATTTCTATAAAAATAAACTAAGAAATAATTAAAATGAATATTTATAATTATAATGAATACAAATAAAAATGTAATTTATTATTTATTATTTAGTTTATATAGGTTTAATGGTTTAAGTATTTAGGGGGTTTTTGGGTTAAGGAGTCTAGAAATTTAAATGATTAGGCATTTAGTGGTTTAAAAGTTTTATTTAAATAAAAAAATAATAATAAAATTATTTTTGTGATTTTTTATCATTTTTTAAGTTTATAATCTTTGAAAATATAATAATTTTTAAATTTTTTTCAAATGTAAATATAATATTTAGTTATAATAATCTTAATATTTATAAGACATTTGAATTCAAAATAAGTAATTTATTGATAGATAATATAATAATGATCAAAAATAAATTAATAAACTATTATTTAAGTATCTAGGCATTTAGTGGTTTATAGGATTTATTTAAACAATGAAATAACAAAAAAAATATTTTTGTTATTTTTTCACATTTTCAAAGGTTATAACATTTGAAAATATAATAATTTTAAAGTTTTTTTAAAATGTGAATAAAATATTTATTAATAATAATCATTAAAATTATATATAATATAAACTAATTATAAATAATTTTATTGATTGATATGATATCAATTATCAAAAAATAAATTAATAAACTATTATTAATATGATAGATATAAATTAAAATATAATTATAAAACCTAAAATGATTCAAAATCAATGTAAAATTTATTACTAAATAATAATTTTTTGTTTTTAAATTTTTACTTCGTTTTATAAGATTATATTTTATTTTATTAAAAGTAAATTATTAATATTATATTTGTCTGACTAATTATTTATTTTGTAATTAATATTTATATAAAAAATAAACTAATAAATATTTAAAATTATAATGAATACAAATTAAAATGAGATTTAAGATTTATTATTGCTGTATATGTAATTTATTTTTTGATAATGTGTTTGTATAAACAAATATTTTTTCTTTTTTAATACTTTCATCTAAGTGCAGGAAAAAAAACATTAAGAGGCCGGGGATGCAGCAGTAGCACAATAACTGAGGTCTCGCTGACTGGACAGCAGGGGGTAATTGGAGCAGAGCCAGACCCATCTAATGATCTGACCCGCTCCGGTTAAATTAACCGAGAAAAATTTTAATATAAAATGTTTTATAATTTTATTTTCGGGTCGCTCTTTTTGGACCCGTGGAACTGTTCATCATCTCTCTCTCTCTTCTCTATGTGCTATTAATGCGACTATTCTGTGTGCTGCATACTATAAGACATTTCTGTTGCTTTAATCTGTAATGTAAAAGCATTTTTTGGTGAATTTTGCTAGTCATACTGAGCAACTAGCAAACCACATTATTTTCGGTATTTATTTTTCGTTTATTGATTCTATCATGGATGGTTGCTGAATTGTGTTATATATATTGCTTGTTTTGTGTTGTTTTTATATTTCTGTATCTAAATCTCACTACCGTGGAAGCACAATTTCCCAACTATTATATATGATATACCAGTTTTATGGATCGATTATTTAGGGGTTTTGTCTTTTACGAGTTTAGCAATTTATGTTTTTGGGCATTTAGTGGTATATAGGTTTTATTTATATAATAAAAAAAAATTTTTTTTTTTTGATTTTTTTAGATTTTCAAAGGTTATAACCTTTGAAAATAAAATAATTTTTAAAATTTTTGAAATGTGAATACCATGTATAATTATATTAATCTTTTTATGTATATATCATATAAATTCAATATAAATAATTTTATTGATAGATATTATAATAATGATCAAAAATTAAATTAATAAACTATTATTAATAATATAAATATAAATTAAAATATATTTACATAACACAAAATGATTCAAAATCAAATAAAAATATATTACTAAATGATAATATTTAATTTTTAAATTTTTCATTCTTTTTATAAGCTTATATTTTTTTATGATTAAAAATAAATTATATAAATAATATCTGTTTCACTCTAAATTTATTTTGTAATTAATTTTTCTAAAAAATTAAAATATAAATAATTAAAATGAATATTTAAAATAATAATAAATAGTAAAAAAATGAGATTTATTATTTATTAAGTAGTATACAGCTGTTATAATGTTTATGTATTTAGGGGTTTCGGGTTTTATGAGGTCTGATTTAAGTAAGTAAAAATTTAGTGGTCTATAGGTTTTATTTAAAAAAGAAATAACAAAAAATTTATTTTTTGTATTCTTTCTCATTTTTTAAGATTATAAACTTTGAAAATATAATAATTTTTAATTTTTTTTTCAAAAGTGAATACAATATTTAATTATAATAATCATAATAATTATATATCATATTAATTCAATATAAACAATTTTATTCATAAATATTCTAATAATATTCAAAAAAATAATTTAAAATCTTTTATGAATAAGATTGATATTATTTAAAATATAATATCAAAACCTAAAATGATTCAAAAGCAAAGCAAAATATATTACTTAATAATAATAATTTGTTTTTAAATTTTTATTCTTTTTATAAGCTTATCTATTTTTTGATGAAAAATAATTTTTATAAATTATATTTTTAACTCATAATTTATTTTATAATTTATATATATAAATAAATAAATAACTCAACAATCAAAATGAATTTTTTAAATTATAATGAAAACAAATAAAAATGAGATTTATTAATTATTATTTAGGGTATACCCGTTTAAACGATTAACTATATAGGGGTATCGGGATTTTGTAGTTTAGTGATTTAAGTGTTTAGGCATTTAGTGATTTATAGGTTTTATTTAAAAAATGAAATAAAAAAAATATAATTTTCTATTTTTTCACATGTTCAAAGGTTATAATCTTTCAAAATATAATAATTTTAAAATTTTTTTCAAAAGTGAATACAATATTTAGTTATAATAATTATTAAATTTATATATCATATAATTTAAATATAAATATTTTTATTGATAAATATTCTAATAATGATCAAAAATTAATTGAATAATCTATTATTAATAAGTTAGATATCAATTAAAATATAATTACAAAAGCTAAATTGATTCATAAACAAAGTAAAATATATTACTATATAATAATTTTTTGTTTTTAATTTTTTTCTTCTTTTATTAAGTTTATCTATATTTTTTTTTTGAAAAATAATTTATATAAATTTTATATTATAACTTATAATTAATTTTGTAATTAATATTTATATAAAAATAAACAAATAAATAATTAAAATGAATATTTAAAATTATAATGTAAAAAATAAAAATGAGATTTATTATTTATTATTTACGATATACATGTTTAAAAAATTTATCTATTTAGGGTTTTCGAGATTTAGAAGTTATTGATAAAAGTATTTAGTCATTTAATGGTTTATAGGTTTTATTCAAACAATGAAATAACAAAAAAGTTATTTTTGATATTTTTTGAAATTTTGAACGGTTATAACATTTGAAAATATGATAATTTTAAAATTTTTTAAAAATGTGAATACAATATTTAGTAATAATAAATATTATAACTATATATAATATAAACTAAATATAAACAATTTTATTGATAGATATTATATCAATTATCAAAAAATAAATTAATAAAATATTATTAGTATGATAGATATAAATTAAAATATACTTAAAAAACCTAAAATGATTCAAAATCAAAGTAAAATTTATTACTAAATAATAGTTTTATTAGTTTTTGCATCATTTTATCTGCTCATATGTTTTTTTGTTGAAAAATATATTATTTAAATTATATTTGTATCACTCATAATTTATTTTGTAATTAAAATTTCTTTAAATTATTTAAATTATTTAAATTATATTTAAGGTTTACGAGTTTAAAGGTTTAAGTATTTGGGGGCATCAAGATTTAAGAGTTTATATATTTATGTATTTAGGCATTTAATGGTTTATAAGTTTTATTTAAACAATGATATAACAAAAAATTTATTTTTGTTATTTTTTCTCATTTTTGAAGGTTATAAACTTTGAAAATATAACAATTTTTAAATTTTTTTTTATATGTGAAAACTATATTTAGTTATGATAATCATAATAATTATATATCATGTAAATTCAATATAAAAATATTTTGAAATATATTTTATTAATTATCAAAAAATAAATTAATAAACTATTATTAATAAGATAGATATTATTTTAAATATATTTGCAAAACGTAAATTTATTCAAAATCAAAGTAAAATATATTACAAAATAATACTTTCTTTGATGTTTTGCTTCTTTTTATAAGTTTATATTTTTTGTTATAAAAAGTAAATTATTTATATTATATTTGTCGTCCTCATAATTTATTTTTAATTTATAATTCTATAAAAATAAACTAATAAATAATTAAAATGAATATATAAAATTATAATGAAAACAAATAAAATAGAGATTTATTATTTATTATATAGGATATAAGTGTTTAATGGTTTATGTATTCAGGTATTTTAGGGTTTAGTGATTTAAGTGTTTAAGCCTTTAGTGATTTATAGTTTTTATTTAAAGAATGAAAAAATAAAAAAATTAATTTTATGACTTTTTTTGTTTTTTTTTAATTTTTGAAGGTTATAACCTTTGAAATTATAATAATTTTTAATTTTTTTTAAATGTTAATATAATATTCAGTAATAATAATCATAATAATTATATATAATGTAAACTCAATATAAATAATTTTATTAATAGATATTATAAAAATGATCAATAAAAAATTAATAAACTATTATTAATAAGAATGATATAAATTAAAATATAATTACAAAATCTAAAATGATTCAAAATAAAATTATAATATATTACTAAATAAAAAATTTTTGTTTTTAAAATTTTGCCTCTTTTTATAAGGATTTATATATTTTCTTTGATGAAAAATAAATTATTTTAATTAGATCTGTCTTATAAATAATTTATTTTGTAATTAATATTTCTATAAAAATAAACAGATAAATAATTAAAATAAAAATTTAAAATTATACTTAATAAAAATTAAATTGAGATTTATTATTTTTATTAATGTACACTTGTTTAATAGTTTAAGTATTTATAGGATTTGACATTTAGGAGTTTAGCAATTTATGTTTTAAGACATTTATTGGTTTATAGGTTTTATTTAAACAATAAAATAACAAAAAAAAATTTGTAATTTTTTCTCATTTTCATTGGTTATAACCTTTTAAAATTTAATAAAATTTTAAATTTTTTGAAATGTGAATACAGTATTTAGTTATAATAATATTAATAATTATATATCATATAAATTCAATATAAATAATTTTATTGTTAGATAATATAATAATGATCAAATTTATATTAATAAAGTATTAATAAAAGATTAATATTAATTAAAAAATATTTACAAAGACCAAATTGATTCAAAATTAAAGTAAAATATATTATTGGATAATATTTTTTAATTTTTAAAATTTTACTTCTCTTATAAGCATATACATTTTTTGATTAAAAATAAATTAATTAAAATATATTTGTCGCTCACATAATTTAATTTGTTATAAATATTTCTATAAAAATAAACAAATAAATAATTAAAATGAATATTTAAAATTATAATAAATAGAAATAAAAATTAGATTTATTAATTATTAAGTCATATATAGCGGTTTAATAGTTTATGTATTTAGGCATTATGAGATTTAGGAGTTTACTGATTTAACTGTGTATGCATTTAGTGGTTTATAGGTTTTATTAAAAAAATAAAATAATAAAAAAATTATTTTTATTATTTTTTGATATTTTCAAAGGTTATAACCTTTGAAAATATAATAATTTTTAAATTTTTTTTAAATGTGAATACAATATTTAGATATAATAATCATTATATTTATATATCATATAAATTCAATATAAACAATTTTATTGATAAATATTCAAGTAATGATCAAAAAATAAATTAATAAACAATTATTAATAAGATAGATCTCAATTAAATATAATTACAAAACCAAAAATAATTCAGAAGGAGAGCAAAATATATTACTATATAATAAATTTTAGTTTTTAAATTTTATATTATTATTATAAGTTTATCTATATTTTTCGATGCAAAATAATTTATATAAATTATATTTGTCTAACTCATAATTTATTTTTTAATTAATATTTATATAAAAATAAAATATTAATAATTAAAATGATTATTTAAAATTATAATGAAAAAAATGAGATTTATTATTTATTAGTTTGGTATACCAGTTTAATTTAAATTAGATATGTCTCACTAATAATTTATTTTATAATTAATATTTCTATAAAATAAATTGATAAATAATTTAAATAAAAAATTAAAATTATACTGAATAAAATTAAAATGAGATTTATTATTTATTATTAAAGTATAAGAGTTTAATGATTAAAGAATTTAGAAGTTTTATCGCTATGAGTTTGGCTATTTATGTTTTTTGGCTTTTAGTGGTTTATTGGTTTTATTTAAAAAAATAAAATAACAAATAATATTTCTATAATTTTTTATCATTTTCATATGTTATGACATTTGAAAATATAATATTATTTAAAATTTTTTGAAATTTTAATATAATATTTTGTTATAATAATATTAATAATTATATATCATATAAATTTAATATAAATAATTTTATTGATAGATATTATAATAATGATCAAAAATTAAATTTATAAACTATTAATATTAAGATAGATATTAATTAAAAAATATTTACAAAACCAAATTAATTCAAAATTAAAGTAACTTATATTACTTGATAATAATTTTTTATTTTTAAATTTATACTTCTTTTATAAAAGTATAATTTTATTAGATAAATAATATATTATTTAAATTATATTTGTACCACTCATAATTTATTTTATAATAAATATTTCTAAATAATACACTAATAAATAATTAAAAAGAATAATTAAAAATATAATAAATAGCAATAAAAAATAGATTTATTAATTATTAAGTAGTATTTAGCAGTTTAATGGTTTATGTACTTAGGCATTACGTGGTTTAAGAGTTTACTGATTTTATATGCATTTAGTAGGGCTGCTCACGGGAATCGTATATTCGTGACCCGACCCAAAGTCTTGTCCCGAAAGAATCAGGACTGAGAAAAATACATTGACTTTGACTTTTCCTGTCCCATTCTATCACGTATTTTTTATTTTGGGATGGTTCCGGATCATAAGCAATATCCATCCCGAGAATCATCCCATCCTAAAAAACCGATACTAGAACCAGAAATATATATATATATATATATAACATGAAGATGCCACCCATTCCGCTATTGCCCATCCAATTCCGACGCACCTATTGCTGATCAGGCGAGTTCCATTCCACCTCACGCCGTTTCAGCCATGTTAAGTTAGGTCCAGCCCTTGTCCGTCGCACTTTTGGTTGCCTTCACCATGTCTCAGATGCCACCAGCCTTTTGGTTTGTTTTTCTGACGAGAATTGATTGATTATTTATTATTATTATGTTTCTCAGTCAGTTTTGTTGAGTATTGGTTGTGGTGTTGTGGTTGGGCCGAATGGGTTGGCTGAATGTGTTACAGTCAGTTTTGTACAGCTTGCTTGTTTGAAATATTTATATGTATTCATGCTTAACATATCATATTAATTTACGGTAATCCAGATTGCACAATCCAGCGGCAAACAAAAAATACAATAAATTGAAGATGATCACATCTCGAATGATTAAAGTACTGGTAAATCCAATAATCATCCTTTCACGAACCCTCCAATTGTTACGGCAGGTTCTTCAATTCCAATTGTAAAAGAAAGTCAAGGTACATATAAACCTCAAGCTCATAAAGAGTATAAGTCTGCTGTTTGGGAAACTGATGAGATATTAGTTGATTCAGAGGGAAATGAAAATGGTAGGGTAGCTTGTATATGGTGTAGGAAAGAATATTTGGCAAAAAGTGATCAAGGTACTTCGGGTTTATGAAAATACTTGATAGAGACTTGTAGGAAATTTCCACACAAAAAAGAATTAATAGAAGCTCACAAAGGTAAAGACAAGTCACAATCTTTGTTGAGTTTTACTAAAGGTACTAGTTCAGAGAATAACAAATTAACTTTTTGGCAATTTGATCAACAACTAGTTAGGGAGGCTTTGGTGAAAATGTTCATAAAAGATGAATTGCCTTTTTATTTTGTTGAGAGGGATGAGTTTATGGAGTTTTGTGAAGTTAGTGTAGCTCAATTTAAAATTCCATCTAGGCACTAGGGGTTGAGGGATTTTTTTTAATTGTTTGTGAAGGAAAAGAAAAAATTATTTGATAACATATCATCTCATTGTTGTAGAGTTTCATTGACTACCGACACTTGGACTAGCATTCAAAATTTGTCTTATATATGTTTGACTATTCATTATATTGATTCTCAATGGAATATGCATAAAAGGCTTTTGAACTTTTGTGTAATTAAAAGTCATTCTGGAGTTAATATTAGAAATGCTATTGAGTTTTGCAAGAATGAATGAGGTTTGAGAAAGTTGATGTTCATTACTATTGACAAGTATCATTAATGATGTTGTAGTTGAACAATTGAATAAAAAGCTTGTGAAGAAAAGTGTTGTACCTTTGAAAGGCAAGCATTTTCATATGAGATGTTGTGCTCATATCCTAAACTTAATTGTCAGAGATGGCATTACAGTAGTTGAGGGTGCTATTCAAAAAATTAGAGGTGTGGTGAAATATGTGAGGAGCAGTCCAAAAAGATTAGATACGTTTAAGTTATGTGTTAAAGAAGCAAACTTGACATATAAATCTTCATTGCAATTAGATTTTCCTACAAGATGGAATTCAACTTATTTGATGCTACAAACTGATATAAAATATAAAAAAGAATACGATAAGTTGGAGGACAAAGACAAAAGGTTTTTGAAGGAGTTTGATTTAAATGTTCCAACAGAGAGAGACTGAACAAACGCCAAAATTTTGGCTTGTTTCATGAAAACGTTTTATGAAGTAACTTGTAAATTTTCTGGCTCATAATATTCTACCTCTAGTGTTTATTTTCCTCAGATTATTCGAATTTTGAAAAAAAATTGTGCTCTGTGAAAATAGTAGAGATACGATGGTGTCTGAAATGGGTATGAAAATGAAGCATAAATTCAACAAATATTGGGGCTCTCTTCGTTCAACAAATATTATGGTTTTTGTAGCAGTAGTGTTGGATCCTAGCAAAATTATCTCAAGGTTAAGTACACTTAGCATTATGGAAAGGAATTGACTAAATATTTGGTGAAAAAGGTTATAAATGATTTAAATGAGATGATGGATGATTATAAAGATTTAAATGAAGATGAATCAAAAGAAGATGATTTCTCTTCTACTGTGTTGAAGAAAAATGATGATTTCTTTGATGGTAGTAATACTTATGTTGATGATTTTTTTGTTGAATTGGAGAAAGAACAAGAAGTTGCAGCTTTGGAAGAGTTGGATAGGTACTTTGAGAACAAACTTGAAAAAGATAGAATTGATTTTGATCTTCTAAACTGGTGGAAGGTAAATCAGGTTACGTATCCTTCTTTGGCAAATGTAGCAAAGGATGTATTTGCTATCCAAGCATCTACTGTGGCCTAAGAATCTATATTTAGCACTGGGGGGAGAACCTTAGATAAATTTAGAAGTTCTTTAACAACTATTACAGCTGAAGTTCTCATATGCCTACAAGATTGGTTGAGAAGCTCAAACAAACCTATTGAAATTGAAGAATTAGTTCAAGACCTTGATGATAATGAATCAGGTTAGTATACAAATCTTGTAAAATTTAATTTCACTTTTATTTATTTTATTCATTCAATTTAATAAAAATATAGGTCAATTACAATTTTCAGAGTGGCCCCAAGATCATAATATTCTTCCAACTATAGTTGGCCAACTAAATTTGGAATGGGTGTATTAAATTTTATAAGGTAATGATTTGTTTTTTTATTACTCTTTCATCTTAGAAATTTTTGTCAATATGATTAACCCATTTTCATCTTTGGGTGTCCTTCTACAGTGTTGGAAGAAAAGGGAGGAATTGTAGAAGAGATAATTAATTGGGTTTGGATTTTTGTTGCTGTTCCAGGACAGAACTTTGAAATGATTATTATCATGTTTGTTATTAGTTGTATTTTTTTTGTTATATTAAGCTGCCTAATTTTAGCAATTAGTTAAGTAGTAATTGCTGCTACCAAAGTTTGTAGACATCTTGAGCTATTCCTTAATATTTTAACTAGTTGTTTAAAAAATGTAGTATGCTATTATTGTTAACTTTCAATCGGCTGAACAAAGCCAACTTGTGACAAAACAAAGAAACAAATTAAGCATGCAACTCGGTCCCGTTCCATTTAACATTTCTATCCTTTTCTGCACATCAAAGCATTTGACAAGGTAAAGGAACTCGTTTGCGGTATTCCGTTTATTTGACAAAACAAAATTGGCCCAATTTTAGTTTGAAAGATACATAACTAAGGAATGAAAAATGGTACAACAAAAGGTTTTGACATGAACTAACTTGGCCAGTCTGAAGAAAATAAATTGAAAAAAATGTCTGAACTCCATCCCATCCCGATATTTTCAACCTATGGGATGGGTCTGGATCTTCATAAATAATCTCCGAACTGTAGGAAGGGACTGGAGATTTGTAATTCTCATCCCGTCCCATGAGCACCCCTAGCATTTAGTGGTTTATAGGTTTTATTTAAAAAATAAAATAACAAAAAAAATTCTATAATTTGTTATCATTTTCATAGCTTATAACCATTGAAAATATAATAATATTTACAATATTTTGAAATGTGAATATAATATTTAGTTTTAATAATATTAATAATTATATATCATATAAATTCAATATAAACAATTTTATTGATAGATAATATAATAATGATCAAAAATTAAATTAATAAATAGATAGATAGTAATTAAAAAATATTTACAAAACCCAAATTGATTCAAAATTAAAGTAAAATACATTACTTGATAATAATTTTTAATTTTTAAAATTCTACTTCTTTTATAAGCGTATATTTTTTTTATAAAAAATAAATTAATTAAATTATATTTGTCGCACTCATTCTTTATTTTGAAATAAATATTTCTATAAAAATAAACTAATAAATAATTAAATTTGAATATTTAAAATTATAATAAATAGAAATAAAAATTAGATTTATTAATTATTAATTAGTATTTAGCAGTTTAATGGTTTATGTATTTAGGCATTACGCGGTTTAGAAGTTTACTGATTTAACTGTGTATGCATTTAGTGGTTTATATGTTTTATTTAAGAAAAAAAATAAAAAATAATATTTTTATTATTTTTTTGATATTTTCAAAGGTAACCTTTGAAAATATAATAATTTTTAATTTTTTTTGAAAAATGAATAAATATTTATTTATAATAATCATAATAATTATATATCATATAAATTCAATATAAATAATTTCATTGATAGATATTCTAATAATTATCAAAAAATAAATTAAAAATCAATTATGAATAAGATTGATATTACTTAAAATATAATATCAAAACCTAAAATGATTCAAAAGCAAAGCAAAATATATTACTTAATATTAAATATTTGTTTTTAAATTTTTATTCTTTTTATATGCGTATCTATTTTTTGATGAAAAATATTTTTTATAAATTATATTTTTAACTAATAATTTATTTTATAATTAATATATATATATATATATATATATATATATATATATATATATAACTAAATAATCAAAATGAATTTTTTAAATTATAATGAAAACAAATAAAAATGAGATTTATTAATTATTATTTAGGGTCAACCCATTTAAACGAATATATATATAAAAGTATCTGGATTTTGTAGTTTAGTAATTTAAGTTTTTAGGCATTTAGTTATTTATAGGTTTTATTTAGACAATGAAATAAAATTTTTTTTTTTGTTTTTTCACATGTTCAAAGGTTATAATCTTTCAAATTATAATAATTTTAAAACTTTTTTTAAAAGTGAATATTAGTTATAATAATTATTAAATCTTTATATCATATAAATTAAATATAAATATTTTTATATATAAATATTCTAATAATCATCAAGAAATAAATTAATAATGCATTATTAATAAGTTGGATATTAATTAAAATATAATTACAAAATCTAAAATGATTTAGAAACAATATAAAATATATTACTATATAATAATTGTTTGTTTTTAATTTTTTTCTTCTTTTAATAAGTTTATATATATTTTTTTGTAGAAAAATAATTTATATAAATTATATTTGTCTAACTTATAATTTATTTTGTAATTAATATTTATATAAAAATAAACAAATAAATAATTAAAATTAATATTTAAAATTATAATGAAAAAAATAAAAATGAGATTTATTTTTTATTATTTAGGATATACCTGTTTAAAAAATTTATCTATTTAGGGTTTTCGAGATTTATAAGTTATAGATTTAAGTATTTAGGCATTTAATGGTTTATAGCTTTTATTTAAACAAAGAAATAACAAAAAATTTATTTTTGATATTTTTTCAAATTTTCAAATGTCATAACATTTGAAAATATAATAATTTTAAAATTTTTTAAAAATGTGAATACAATATTTAGTAATAATTATTATTATAACTATATATAATATAAACTAAATATAAAAAATTTTATTGATAGATATTATATCAATTATCAAAAAATAAATTAATAAAATATTATTAATATGATAGATATATATTAAAATATAATTAAAAAAACCTAAAATGATTCAAAATCAAAGTAAAGTTTATTACTAAATAATAATTTTTTTTTGTTTTTGCATCATTTTATAAGCTTATATATTTTTTTGTTGAAAAATATTTTATTAAAATTATTTTTCACTCATAATTTATTTAGTAATTAATATTTCTATAAATTATTTAAATTATATTTAAGGTTTATGAGTTTAAAGGTTTATGTATTTAGGGGCTTCGAGGTTTAGGAATTTAAAGATTTATGTATTTAGGCATTTAATGGTTTATAAGTTTTATTTAAACAATGATATAACAAAACATTTATTTTTGTTATTTTTTCTCATTTTTGAAGGTTATAACATTAGAAAATATATATATTTTTAATTTTTTTTATGTGAATACTATATTTAGTTATGATAATCTTAATAATTATATATCAAGTTAATTCAATATAAATAATTATATTGATAGATATTATATTAATAATCAAAAAATAAATTAATAAACTATTATTAATAAGATAGTTATTTTTTAAAATATATTTGTAAAACATAAATTTATTCAAAATTAAAGTAAAATATAATAGTAAATAATAATTTTTTTAATGTTTTGCTTCTTTTTATAAGTTTATATTTTTTGTTATAAAAAGTAAATAATTTTAATTATATTTGTCTTCCACATAATTTATTTTTAATTTATAATTTTATAAAAATAAACTAATAAATATTTAAAATTAATATTTAAAATTATAATGAAAACAAATAAAATTTAGATTTATTATTTATTATTCAGGATATACGAGTTTAATGGTTTAAGTATTTAGGTGTTTTGGGGTTTAGTGATTTAAGTGTTTAGGCCTTTAGTGTTTTATAGTTTTTATTTAATGAATACAAAAATAAAAAATAAATTTTTTTTGATTTTTTTTAATTTTTGAAGGTTATAACCTTTGAAAATATAATATTTTTTTTAAATGTTAATATAATATATAGTTATAATATTTTTAATAATTATATATAATGTAAACTCAATATAAATAATTTTATTAATAGATATTATAATAATGATCAAAAAAAAATTAATAAACTATTATTAATAAGAAAGATATAAATTAAAATATAATTGCAAAAACTAAAATGATTCAAAATCAAAATAAAATATATTACAAAATAATAAATTTTTGTTTTTAAAAATTTGCCTCTTTTTATAAGCATATATATTTTTTTGATAAAAAATAAATTTTTTAAAATATATGTGTCTCACTAATAATTTATTTTGTAATTAATATTTCTATAAAAATAAACTAATAAATAATTAAAATAAAAATTTAAAATTACACTTAATAAAATTTAAAATCAGATTTATGATTTATTATTAATGTATACAAGTTTAATAGTTTAATATTTAGACATTTTGTCGTTTAGGAGTTTAGCAATTTATGTTTTTAGGCATTTAGTGGTTTATAGGTTTTATTTAAACAATAAAATAACAAAAAAAAATTTGTAATTTTTTATCATTTTCATAGGTCATAACCTTTGAAAATATAATAATATTTAACATTTTTGAAATATGAATATAATATTTAGTTATAATAATATTAATAATTATATATCATATAAATTCAATATAAACAATTTTATTGCTAGATATTATAATAATGATCAAAAATTAAATTAATAAATTATTAATAATACGATAGATATTAATTAAAAAATATTTATAAACCCCAAATTGATTCAAAATTAATGTAAAATATATTACTTAAAAATAATTTTTAATTTTTAAATTTTTACATATTTTATAAGTGTAAATACTTTTATTGATTAAAAATAAATTATTTAAATTATATTTCTCGCACTCATAATTTATTTTATAATAATTATTTCTATAGAAATAAACTAATAAATAATTAAAATAAATATTTAAAATTATGATAAATAGAAATAAAAATTATATTTATTAATTATTAAGTAGTATATAGCGGTTTAATGGTTTATGTATTTAGGCATTACGAGGTTTAGGAGTTTACTGACTTTACTATGTATGCATTTAGTGGTTATAGGTTTTATTTAAAGAATAAATAAACAAAAAATTTATTTTTTTTATTTTTTGATATTTTCATATGTTATGACCTTTGAATATATAATAATTTTTAAATTTTTTTCAAAAGTGAATTCAATATTTAGTGATAATAATCATTATATTTATATTTCTTATAAATTCACTATAAAAATTTTTTTTGATAAATATTCTAATAATGATCAAAACATAAATTAATAATCTATTATTAATAATATAGATATCAATTAAAATATAATTACAAAACCTAAAATGATTCAGAAGTAAAGTAAAATATATTACTATATAATAAATTTTTGTTTTGAAATTATTTCTTCTTTTTATAAGTTTATCTATATTTTTTGATAAAAAAAATTTATATAAATTATATTTGTCTAACTCATAATTTATATTGTAATTAAAATTTAATAAAAATAAACGAATAAATAATTAAAATGAATATTTTAAATTATATTGAAAAAAATAATATTGGGATTTATTATTTATTATTTAGGGTATACCAGTTTATAAGGATTATCTATTTAGGGTTTTCAAGATTTCGAATTTATTGACTTAAGTGTTTAGGAATACCAGTTTATAATTTTTTTGTAATTTATAATTCTATAAAAATAAAAAATTAATAATTAAAATAAATATTTAAAATTATAATGAATACAAATAAAATTGAGATTTATTATTAATTATTCAGGATATATAGGTTTAATGGTTTATGTATTTGTGTTTTGGGGTTTAGTCTTTTAAGTTTTTATGCCATTGGTTATTTTATCTAATTTTTGAAGGTTATAACCTTTGAAAATATAATAATTTTTACTTTTTTTTAAATGTTAATATAATATTTAGTTATAATAATTTTGATAATTATATATAATGTAAAATCAATATAAATAATTTTATTAATAAATATTATAATAATGATCAATAAATAAATTAAGAAACTATTATTAATTAGAATGATATAAATTAAAATATAATTGCAAAATCTTAAATTATTTAAAATTAAATTAAAATAAATTACTAAATAATAATATTTTGTTTTAAAAATTTTGCATCTTTTTATAATCTTATATTTTTTTGATGAAAAATATATTATTTAATTATATCCGTCTCACTAATAATTTATTTTGTAATTAATATTTCAATAAAAATAAACCGATAAATTCTTAAAACGAATATTTAAAATTATAATGAATACTAATAATAATGAGATTTATTATTTAAAGTATACTAATTTAAAGGCTTATGTATTTATGGGAGTCGCGGTTTAGGAGTTTAGTCATTAAGAATTTACGTATTTTGCCGTTTATAGATTTTATTTTAAAAATCTAATAACAAAAAATTTATTTTTTATTTATTCTTATTTTCAAAAGTTATGACCTTTGAAAACTTAATAATTTTTAAATTTTTTCAAAATGTGAAAATATTATTTTATTTTAATAATCTAAATAATTATTTATTATGTAAATTCAATATAAATAATTTTTTTATAGATATTATGATAACTATAATAAAATTAATTAATAAACTATTATTAATAAGATAGATATTAAATAAAATTTATTTGCAAAATCTAAAATGATACAAAATTAAAGTAAAATATATTAATAAGATAGATATTAAATAAAACAATTATAAATAAGATAAAATATATAGGTTTAAAAGATTATATATTTAGTAGTTTTGGGTTTTAAGAATTTAGTTATTTAAGTGTTTAGGCATTTAGTAGTTTATAGGTTTTATTTAAAGAATAAACACAATTTTTATTTGTTATTTGTTCTCATTTTTGAAGGATATAACCTTTGACACTATAACAAAATTTAAATTTTTTTTAAATGTGAATACTATATTTAGCTATGATAATCTTAATAATTATATATCATGTAAATTCAATATAAACAATTATATTGATATATATTATAATAATGAGCATACAAAAGATTAATAAACAATTATTAATAAGATAAATATTGTTTAAAATATATTTACAAACCCTAAAAAGATTCAAAATCAAAGTGAAATATTTTACTAAATATTAATTTTAAATTTTTAAATTTTTGTATCCATTTATAAGCATATATATTTTGTGATGAAAAATAAATTAGTTAAATTATATTTGTCTAAATATTACTAATTTTTTAATTTATATTTCTATAAAAATAAACTAATAAATAATTAAAATGTATATATAAAATTATAATAAATACTAATAAAAATGAGATTTATGATTTATTATTTAGGGTATACCTATTTAATGGTTTATGTTTATTGTGGTTTTGGGGTTAATGAATTTATTGATTTATATGTTTACACATTTAGGTTTTATTTATTGATTTATAAGTTTTATTTAATCAATGAAATAACAAAAAATTTATTTTTATGAATTTTCGTGATTTTCAAACGTTATAACCTTTGAAAATATAATAATTTTTTAATTGTTCTAAAATATGAATACAATACATATATATATAAAATATTAATAATTATATTTTATGTAAATTCAATATAAAAAATTTTATTAATATATATTATTTTGATGATCAAAAAATAAAATTAATAAACTATTATTAATAAGACAGATATTAATTAAAATATATTTGTGTATACCCAAAATAATTCAAAATCAAAGTAAGTTATATTACTAAATAAAATTTCAAAATTTTGAAATTTTGTTTATTTTTATAAGCTTATTTTTTTTTCATAAAAAATAATTTATTTAAATTATATATGTCTTACTCATTATTTAATTTGTAAAAAATAATTCAAAAAAAAAAACAAAAAAATAATTAAAATGAATATTTAAAATTATAGTGAATACAAATAAACATGAGATTTATTATTTATTATTTAGGTTATATAGGTTTAATGGTTTAAGTATTTAAGTTATTTTTGTATTTAGGAGTCTAGAGTTTTAAATGTTTAGGCATTTAGTGGTTTATAAGTTTTATTTAAATAATAAAATAATAAAAATAAGATTTTTGTGAATTTTTATCATTTTTGTAGTTATAACATTTGAAAATATAATAATTTTTAAATTTTTTTCAAAAGTAAATATAATATTTAGTTATAATAATCTTAATAATTATAAGACATTTAAATTGAATATAATTAATTTTATTGTTATATATTATAAAAATGATCATATAATAAATTAATAAACTTTTATTAATAATATTGATAGCAATTAAAATACAATTGCAAAACCTATATATAATGATTCAAAATCAAAGCAAAATATATTATTAAATAATAATTTTTTGTTTTTAAATTCTTACATTCTTTTTTAAGCTTATATTTTTTTTGATTAAAAATAAATTATTAAAATATATTTGTCTAACTCATTATTTATTTTGAGATTAATATTTCTATAAAAAATAAACTAATAAATAATTAAAATGAATATTTAAAATTATAATGAATACAAATTAAAATGAGATTTATGATTTATTATATGTGGTATACCGATTTAATGGTTTGATCATTTAAAAGTTTTGTTGTTTAGGAGTTTATCAATTTATGTTTTTAGGCATTTAGTGGTTTATTGGTTTTATTTATATAATAAAAATAAAAATTTTTTTTTTTAGATTTTTTCTGATTTTCAAAGGTTATAACCATTAAAAATAAATTAATATTTAAAATTTTTTGAAATGTGAAAATAATATTTAGTTATAATAAAATTTATAATTATATATGATATAAATTCAATATAAATTATTTTATTGATAGATATTATAATAATGAACAAAAATTAAATTAATAAACTATTAATAATAAGATAGATATTAATTAAAAAATATTTACAAAACCCAAATTGATTCGAAATTAAAGTAAAATATATTACTAGATAATAATTTTAAATTTTTAAATTTTTACATATTTTATATGCGTATATTTATTATTTCATTAAAAATAAATTATTTAAATTATATTTGTCGCACTCATAATTTATTTTGTAATAAATATTTTTATAAAAATAAACTAATAAATAATTAAAATTAATATTTAAAATTATAATAAATAGATATAAAAATTAGATTTATTAATTATTATGTATTATATAGTGGTTTAATGGTTTATGTATTTAGGTATTACGGGATTTAGGAGTATACTGATTTAATTGTGTATGCATTTAATGGTTTTTAGGTTTTATTTAAAAAATAAAAAAACAAAAATTTATTTTTATAATATTTGGAGATTTTCAAAGGTTAACCTTAGAAAATATAATAACTTTTAAATTTTCTTCAAAAGTGAATTCAATATTTAGTGATAATAATCATTATATTTATATATCATATAAATTCAATATAAAGTATTTTAATGAAAAATATTTTAATAATGATCAAAATATAAATTAATAATCTATTATTAATAAGATAGATATCATTGATAATATAATTACAAAACCAAAAATGATTCAGGAACAAAACAAAATATATTACCATATAATAATTTTTGTTTTGAAATTTGTTTTTGTTTTAAAAAGTTTATCTATATTATTTTGATTAAAAATAATTTTATAAATTATATTTGTGTAACTCATAATTTATTTTGTAATTAATATTTATTTAAAAATAAACAAATAAATAATTAAATTTGAATTTTAAAATTAAAATGAAAAAAAAATGAGATTTATTCATTATTATTTAGGATATACCGGTTTAATTTAAATTAGATCTGTCTCACTAATAATTTAATTTGAAATTAATATTTCTATAAAAATAAACTGATAAATAATTAAAATAAAAATTAAAATTATACTAAATAATTAAAATAAATTTATTTTGTTCATCTCTCAACTCTAGAATGATTGCTAAAGCGCTAGCCAAAATAATAGGAGCTTTTACTTTATCTCTATTATGTCTCATCATATTTGATGTTGAATCACTAGGCTATCAAAGTTAATTTGATTCATGTACGCTAACAGACTAAACCAAAGTTGTACCACTATGTGTTAAAATAGCTAGTTGTTGAGGATGCTATTTATATTGATTATTATAATTTCTTATAAAATATCTCTCATGCACACACTCAAAGTAATTTTTTAAACATAGTTCACCTCTAAAAAAATAACCACCTTGTAGTCTATTAGAACAAACTAGCCCTAGGGCAGTTTGAGTAGGGCAAGAAGTATGGGCTCTCTTTCAATCAAGAATCAAAAAATTTATTTTATTTGCATGTCTAAGCTCCTTTTTTATATCTCCAAGGATAGTAAAAGTATCATTTATTTCTTTTTATATTAAATTAGTTATGTATACAAGCTGACAATACCCATAAAGGTGTAAATAAATCATATTCAAATGTATAAAAGGGTTTAATCATTGCTCAAAATATTAGTCTTGCATATTGACACATGAGGTCACAAATCAAAAGAAAAATCCATAGTGATATTTCCAATCCCAATAATTTTAGCTATAGAAAGTTATAAAGAGTAGTACTCGAGCTTTAACTATATCTAGGGTCATGACTTTTGCTCTTGAGGAATGTCCAAAGTTACAATCATTCTTAGTTCAATGACTTTGCAATATAACGATAAAATGCACAAGCTATGGTCATATCCAATACTGTGACCCAGTATTATAGTGATTAAATATGTATTCATGATCATTCTTAGTGCTATAACAATATGTTCAACAGAGAGACACAAGTTATGACATATTCTCATCGATTTGATTTTGTGTTCTAGAGATAAAATATACAATCATGACCAATACTAATGCTACAATAATCTAAAGCAAGAAAGAGACTGAATCCATAACACACCCCTTGAGTCATGACATTGTGTTACATATACAAAAAGATAAATCTGTGACATTCCTAAAAGTTATGAATATCAATTTAAATTAAACACTTTGTAATTTGATTATAATAGTGAAAAACATTAGAGTTAGGATTTAGGGTTTATGGGTTAGGGTTATAGTTTATGATTTAAGGTTTAGGATTAAAGTTTAGGGTTTATGGTTTTTTTTTTTGGAAAATACACACTTTATTTATCATTTAGGCAGACAACTTACAAGAGACTAAAAAGCTGACTAATTTAGGACAGCCCACAAAATCCTATGCACCTTAATGATTCTATGCATAAAATACATAATAAAATATAATGCCTTATAATCCGAAGTGTATCAATACAACTAAAATCACCTGGCATTCTCGGACATCAGAGTTGGCATTGAGTCATTATGCGCACTGCGGCCTTTCCATTCGGATTTGTCCAAGCCTTTTGGAGGAACCTGAATGATGCACCATATTATAACTATGCAAATATAAGATTGTGCATGTGTGTGACATGCAGCATCAAGCGTTTGCCTATGTGATTGCTATGCAATGGAATACATGTAAAACTGAATACCCATAAATCCACAAGTACATATCTACGGCACTTTGTCAATTCATTCTCATATCTGAATTCCACATTCTTTTGCTCCAATGATCCTCAAAAGAGTATCTCTTGGGTTAGAATGTTTCCTCCTCGAGCTCCAAGAAGTGGCTGTATGTTGCACCGACAAATTATCAAAAAATATTCATGCATTGGTGTGCATGTCTGATGAGGTCCATCTCATAGTCTAAGTATCACCGTGTACAACTAAGCTAGAATACAAGTAAAATTACAAAATGCTATAAAGATGGGTCTTCTGCTTCCGGAAGTGTAGCTCCGCCTAATGTGTATTTACGAGATGCATTAGTGGGCCCAACTTAGAGATACTCATGGGTCCGGTCGCCCTCATTGCATGCTACATAGATAACAGACAAGATTATGTGTGTGAGTATGTCATGATCAGTCTCTACAAGTACATGGTGCATACAAAGTCCAAAATACAAATAAGACTACAAATAAACTACTAGTTTGAATCTTTCGCTCCCGTGTGGCTGGTCTAGACTCCATTGCTTACTAGCCCTACTTGGTGATGCTTCGGATTTTGCCGACTCTGCAATTAATTATGGATTAACCACTACTCATGTTGGGCGACGGTTGGGTGGCCCTCTATGCTGCCTAAAATGGCTAGTGGGACCCACTTCGATCTACTCCTGTGTTTACTCCCAACCAGTTTGCTCGGTCTCGTTAGTTGTCTGAATATTATCATACCGGCTTGCTAGTGGGGCCCTCTACAAGCTGGTGGCAAATACCAATGGTTGCATCCAGGACTTGGTGGCACCTCTTAATGCTACACCAAAATGGACAAGAATATGTGCACGTGTGTACTGTGGTCTGTCGCTATGTCTGTGTGGTGCAGCAGTATCAGACTTTAGGAGTTTAGCAATTTAAGTATTTATGTATTTTGTGGTTTATAGATTTTATTTATATAATTAAATAACAAAAAAAATTATTTTTATGATTTTTTCTCATTTTCAAGGATATAACCATTGAAAATATTATAATTTTTAATTTTTTTTAAATGTTAATACAATATTTAATTATAATAATCATAAAAAGTAAATATCATGTAAATTCAATATAAATAATTTTATTGATTGATATTATAATACTAATAATAAAATAGATTAATAAACTATTATTAATAAGATAGATATTAATTAAAATATATTTGCAAAACCTAAAAGGATTCAAAATCAAAGTAAAATATATTACTAAATAATAATTTTTTATTTTTAAATTTTTTATTCTTTTTATAACCTTATATATTTTTTTGATGAAGATAATTTATTTAAATTTTATTTGTCTCATTCATAATTTTATTTTGCAATTAATATTTCTATAGAAAAAAACTAATAAATAATTAAAATGAATATTAAAATTATAATGAATACAAATAAAAATGAGTTTTATGATTAATTATTTAGGGTATACCAATTTAATGGTTTAAGTATTTTTGAGTTTAGTGATTTAAGTGTTTAGGCATTTAGTAGTTTATATGTTTTATTTAAATAATGAAATAACAAAAAAATTATTTTTCAAATTTTTTATCAATTTTGAAGGTTATAACCTTTATAAATAAAATAATTTTTAAATTTTTTTCAAATGTGAATACAATATTTAGTTATAATAAACTTAATAATTATATATCATGTAAATTAAAAATAAACAATTTTATTGATAGATATTAATAAACTAAATAAATATAAATATAATAATGATCAAAAAATAAATTAATAAACTATTATTTATTGATAGATATTTATATATTATTTATAAAGACTTAAATCTTTAAAGATGGTTTAAATGTTTAAGTATTTAAGGGTTTTGTGGTTTTTGGGTTTAAGAGTTTAATGATTTAATTGTTTCGGCATTTAGTAGTTTATAGGTTTTATATAAATAATAAAATAACAAAAAAATTATTTTTGTGATTTTATCTCATTTACAAAGATGATAACCTTTAAAAATATAATAATTTTTAAATTATTTTCAAATGTAAAAATAATATTTAGTTATAATAATCTTTATAATTATATAACATGTAAATTCAATATAAACAATATTATTGATAAATATTCTAAAAAAGATCAAAAAATAAATTAATAATCTATTATTAATAAGATAGATATCAATCAAAATATAATTACAAAACTTAAAATGATTCAGAAGAAATAAAAATATATTACTATATAATAATTTGTTGTTTTGAATTTTTTTTTTCTTTTAAAAAGTTTATCCATATTTTTTTGATGAAATTTAATTTATATAAATTATATTTGTTTAACTCAATATTTATTTTTTAATTAATATTTATATAAAAATAAACAAATAAATAATTAAAATGAATTTTTAAAATTATAATAAAAAAATAATATTGAGATTTATTCTATATTATTTTAGGTATACCAATCTAATTTAAATTAGATCTGTCTAACTAATAATTTATTTTGTAATTAATATTTCTATAAAAATAAACTGATAAATAATTAAAATAAAAATTTAAAATTATACTGAATAAAAATTAAAATGAGATTTATGAATTATTATTAATGTTTACCAGTTTAATGGTTTAAGTATTTAAAGGTTTTATTATTTAAAAGTTTAGTGATTTATGCTTTTAGGCATTTAGTGGATTATAGGTTTTATTTAAACAATGAAATAACAAAAAAATATTTTTGTTATTTTTTCACATTTTCAAAGGTCTTTGAAAATATTAAAATTTTAATTTTTTTAAAAATGTGAATACAATATTTAGTAATAATAATCATTATAATTATATATAATATAAACTAAATATAAACAATTTTATTGATAGATATGATATCAATTATCAAAAAATAAATTAATATGCTATTATTAATATGATATATATAAATTAAAATATAATTATAAAACCTAAGATGATTAAAATACAACGTAAAATTTATTACTAAATAATAATTTTTGTTTTTTAGTTTTTGCTTCTTTTGATAAGCTTATATTTTTTTTTGATGAAAAATAAATTATTTAAATTATATTTATATCACTCATAATTTATTTTTTTATTAATATTTCAATATATTATTTAAATTATATTTTAGGATTAAGAGTTTAAAGGTTTAAGTATTTAAGGGTTTTGGGGCTTAAAAGTTTAGAGATTTATGTATTTAGGCATTTAATGGTTTATAAGTTTTATTTAAACAATGATATAACAAAAAAATTTTTTTTGTTATTTTTTCTCTTTTTTGAAGGTTATAACCTTTTAAAATATAACAATTTTTAAATTTTTTTTATATGTGAATACTATAGTTACTTTTTATAATCTTAATAATTATATATCATGTAAATTTAATATAAACAATTATATTGAAAGATATTATATTAATGATAAAAAAATAAATATTATATTGATAGATATTTTTTTATTTAAAATATATTTTCAAAACGTAAATTTATTCAAAATCAAAATAAAATATATTACTAAATAATAATTTTTTTGATATTTTGCTTCTTTTTATAATTTATATATTTTTTATTAAATGTAAATTATTTAAATTATATTTGCCTTCCTCATTATTTATTTTTAATTTATAATTCTATAAAAATAAACTAATAAATAATTAAAATGAATATTTAAAACTATAATGAATAATAAATAAAATTTAGATTTATTATTTATTATTCAGGATATACTAGTTTAATGGTTTATGTATTTAAGTGTTTAGGCCATTAGTGATTTATAGTTTTTATTTAAAGAATGAAAAAATAAAGAATTTAATTTTTTGATTTTTTTTTAATTTTTGAAGGTTATAACCCTTGAAAATATAAAAATTTTTAATTTTTTTAAAATGTGAATATAATATTTAGTTAAAATAATCTTAATAATTATATATAATATAAACTCAATATAAATAATTTTATTAATACAAATTATAATAATGATCAATAAAAAAGTAATAAAATATTATTAATAAGAATGATATAAATTAAAATATAATTACAAAATCTAAAATGATTCAAAATCAAAATAAAATATATTACAAAATAATAAATTTTTGTTTTTAAAATTTTGCCTCTTTTTATTACGATATATATTTCTTTGATGAAAAATAAATTATTTAAATTAGATCTGTCTCACTAATAATTTATTTTGTAATTAATATTTCAATAAAAATAAACTTATAAATAATTAAAATAAAAATTTAATATTATACTTAATAAAAATTAAATTGAGATTTATGATTTTTTAATAATGTACACCTGTTTAATGGTTTAAGTATTTAGAGGTTTTGTCATTTAGGAATTTAGCAATTTATGTTTTTAGGCATTTAGTGGTATATAGGTTTTATTTAAATAATAAAATAACAAAAAAAAGTTGTAATTTTTTCTAATTTTCATAGGTTATAACCTTTGAAAATATAATAATATTTAAAATTTTTTGAAATGTGATTGGAATATTTAGTTATTTTAATATTAATAATTATATATCATATAATTTCAATATAAACAATTTTATTGATAGATAATATAATAATGATCAAAAATTAAATTAATAAACTATTAATAATAAGATATATATAAATTAAAAATATTTACAATACCCGAATCGATTCAAGATTAAACTTTAATATATTACTGTATAATAATTTTTAATTTTTAAATTTTTACTTCTTTTATAAGCGTATATATTTTTTTGATTAAAAATAAATTATTTAAATTATATTTGTTTCACTCATAATTTATTTTGTAATAAATATTTTATAAAAATAAACTAATAAATAATTAAAATCAATATTTAAAATTGTAATAAATAAAATAAAAATTATATTTATTAATTATTAAGTAGTATATAGCGGTTTAATGGTTTATGTATTTAAGAGTTTACTGATTTACCTCTATATGCATTTATTGGTTTATATGTTTTATTTAAAAAATAAAATATTAAAAATTTATTTTTGTTATTTTTGATATTTTCAAAGGTTATAACCTTTGAAAATACAATAAATTTTAAATTTTTTTCTAAATTAAATACAATCTTTAGTTATAATATCATTATATTTATATTTCTTATAAATTTAATATAAACAATTTTATTGATAAATATTCTAATAATGATCAAAAAATAAATTATTAATCTATTATTAATAAGATAGATATGAATTAAAATATAATTACAAAACCTAAAATGATTCAGAAGCAATGCAAAATATATTACTATATAATCATTTTTTGTTTTAAATTTTTTTTTCTTTTAATAAGTTTATCTGTATTTTTTTGAAGAAAATTAATTTTATATAAATTATATTTATCTAACTCATAATTTATTCAGTAATTAATATATTTATAAAAATAAACAAATAAATAATTAAAATGAATATTTAAAATTATAATGAATAAAAATGAGATTTATTATTTATTATTTAGGGATACCAGTTTAATTTAAATTAGATATTTCTCACTAATAATTTATTTTGTAATTAATATTTTGATAAAAATAAACTAATAAATATTTAAAATAAAAATTTAAAATTATGCTGAATAAAATTTAAAATGTGATTTATGATTTATTATTACTGTATACCAATTTAATGGATTAAGTATTTAAAGGTTTTTTCATTTAGGATTTTAGCGATTTAAGTTTTTATGCTTTTAGTGGTATATACGTTTTATTTAAAAAAATAAAATATCAAAAAAAGGTTTTATAATTTTTTCTCATTTTCATAGGTTATAAATATTTAAAATATAATTATTTTTTAAATTTTTTGAAATGTGAATACAATACTTAGTTATAATATATATTAATAATTATATATTATATAAATTCAATATAAACAATTTTATTGATATATATTATAATAATGAACAAAATTATATTTATAAACTATTGATATTCAGATAGATATTAATTAAAAAATAATTACAAAACCCAAATTGATTCAAAATTATAGTAAAATATATTTCTGGATAATAATTTTTAATTTTTAAATTTTTACTTCTTTTATAAGTATATATATTTTTAAAATTATATTTGTCACACTCATAATTTATTTTTTAATAAATATTTATATAAAAATAATCTAATAAATAATTAAAATGAATATTTAAAATTATAATAAATATAATTAAAAATTAGATTTATTAATTATTAAGTAGTATATAGTGGTTTGATGGTTTATGTATTTTGGCATTACGAGGTTTTAGAGTTTACTGATTTACCTGTGTATGCATTTAGTGGTTTATAGTTGTTATTTAAAAAGAATATCAAAAAATTTATTTTTTTTATTTTTTAATACTTTCAAAAAAATTTTCTCAAAAGTGAATAGAATATTTAGTTATAATAAGCATTATATTTATATATCGTATAAATTCAATATAAATATTTTTATTGATAAATATTCTAATAATGATCAAAGAATAAATTAATAATCTATCATTAATAAGATAGATATAAATTTAAATATATTTACAAAACCAAAAATGATTCAGAAACAAAGCATAATATATTACTATATAATAATTTTTTATTTTAAATTTTTTTTATTTAAAAAGTTTATTTATATTTTTTTGATGAAAAATAATTATATTAATTATATTTGTCTAACTCAATTTATTGTGAAATTAATAATTATATAAAAATAAACTAATAAATAATTAAAATGAATATTTTAAATTATAATGAAAAAAATATTATTGAGATTTATTATTTATTATTTAGAGCATACTAGTTTAAAATGATTATCTATTTAGGGTTTTCGAGAGTTAAGAGTTATTGATTTAAGTATTTAGGCATTTTGTGGCCTATATGATTTTTTTAACTAATGAAATTACAAAAAAATTATTTTTGTTATTTTTTCACATTTTTAATGGTTATAACATTTGAAAATATAATAATTTTAAATTTTATTTAAAATGCGAATAAAATATTTAATAAAAAAAATCATTATAATTATATATAATATAAACTAATTATAAATAATTTTATTGATAGATATGATATCAATTATCAAAAAATAAATTAATAAACTATTATTAATATGATAGATATAAATTAAAATATAATTATAAAACCTAAAATGATTCAAAATCAATGTAAAATTTATTACTAAATAATAATTTTTTGTTTTTAAATTTTTACTTCTTTTTATTAGATTATATTTTATTTTATTAAAATTAAATTATTAATATTATATTTGTCTGAATAATTATTTAATTTGTAATTAATATTTATATAAAAAATATACTAATATATATTTAAAATTAATATTTAAAATTATAATGAATACAAATTAAAATGAGATTTAAGATTTATTATTGCTGTATATGTAATTTATTTCTTGATAATCTGTTTGTATAAACAAATATTTTCACTTCTTTAATATTTTTATGTAAGTGCAGGAAAGGAAATATTAAGACGCCGGGGATGCAGCAGTAGCACAATAACGAAGGTCTCGCTGACCGGACAGCTGGCCGAAATTGCAGCAGAGCATGACCAATCTCATGATCCGACCCGCTCCGGTTAAATGAACCGAGAGAAATTTTAATATAAAATGTTTTGTAATTTTATTTTCGGGTGGCTATTTTTGGACCCGTGAAACTGTTCATCATCTCTCTCTTCTCTTTGTGCGATTTATCGTGACTATTCTGTGTGCTACATACAATAATACATTTCTGTCACTTTAATCAGTAACGCAAATGCATTTTCTGGTGGATTTATCTAGGCGTACTAAGTGACTAGCGAACCATGTTTTTTTCGGTGTTTATTTCTCATTTTTTGATTCTATCATGGATGGTTGCTGAATTGGGATATATATATTGCTAGTTTTCTGTTGTTTCTGTGTTTCTGTATCTCAATCTCACTACCGTGGAAGTACAATTGCCCAATAATTATATATGGTATACCAGTTTAATGAATCGATTATTTAGGTGTTTTGTCGTTTATGAGTTTAGTAATTTATGTTTTTAGGCATTTAGTGGTTTATAGTTTTTATTTATATAATAAAAATAAACCTTTTTTTTGATTTTTTTTTTGATTTTGAAAGGTTATAACCTTTAAAAATAAATTAATTTTTAAAATCTTTTGAAATTTGAATACCATGTGTAATTATATTAATCTTATTAATTATATATCATATAAATTAAATATAAATAATTGTAATGATAGATATTAAAATAATGATCAAAAATTAAATTAATAAACTATTATTAATAATATAAATATTAATTAAAATATATTTACATAACACAAAATGATTTAAAATCAAATAAAAATATATTACTAAATAAAATATTTAAATTTTAATTTTTTCTATCTTTTTATAAGCCTATATTTTTTATGATTAAAAATAAATTATATAAATAATATCAGTCCCACTCAAAATTTATTTTGTAATTAATTTTTGTAAAAAATTAAAATATAAATAATTAAAATGAATATTTAAAATTATAAAAAATAGAAATAAAAATGAGATTTATTATTTATTAAGTAGTATATAGCTGTTAAAAGGTTTATGTATTTAGGGATTTTTGGATTTATGATCTTACTAATTTAAGTAAGCATTTAATGACCTATAGGTTTTATTTAAAAATGAAATAACAAATAATTTATTTTTATTATTTTTTCTCATTTTTTAAGGTTATAACACCTGAAAATATAATAATTTTTAAATTTTTTTCAAAAGTGAATACAATATTTATTTATGATAATCATAATAATTATATATCATATAAATTCTATATAAATAATTTTATTGATAGATATTCTTATAATTATCAAAAAATAAATTAAAAATCTATTATGAATAAGATTTATATTACTTAAAATATAATATCAAAAACTAAAATGATTAAAAAGCAAAGCAAAATAAATTACTAAATAATAATTATTTGTTTTTAAATTTTTATTCTTTTTATAAGCATATCTATTTTTTTATGAAAAATTATTTTTATAAATTATATTTTTTACTCATAATTTTTTTATAATTAATATATATATATAAATAAAAATGAAATTTATTAATTATTATTTAGGGTATACCGGTTTAAAGGATTATCTATATAGGGGTATCAGGATTTTGTAGTTTAGTGATTTAAGTGTTTAGGCATTTAGTGATTTATAAGTATTATTTTAACAATGAAATAACAAAAAAAATATATTTTTTTGTTTTTTCGCATGTTCAAAGGTTATAATCATTGAAAATATAAAAATTTTAAAACTTTTTTCAAAAGTGAATACAATATTTAGTTATAATAATTATTAAATTTATATATCATATAAATTTAATATAAATATTTTTATTGATAAATATTCTAATAATGATCAAAAAATAAATTAATAATCTATTATTAATAAGTTAGATATCAATTAAAATATAATTATAAAACCTAAAATGATTCAGAAACAAAGCAAAATATATTACTATATAATATTTTTTTGTTTTTAATTTTTTTCTTCTTTTATTAAGTTTATTGATATTTTTTTGTAGAAAAATAATTTATATAAATTATATTTGTATAACTTATAATTTATTTTTAATTAATATTTATATAAAAATAAACAAATAAATCATTAAAATGAATATTTAAAATTATAATGAAAAAAATAAAAATGTGATTTATTATTTATTATTTAGGATAAACATGTTTAAAAAATTTATCTATTTAAGGTTTTTGAGATTTAGAAGTTATAGATATAAGTAATTAGGCATTTAATGGTTTATAGGTTTTATTCAAACAATGAAATAACAAAAAATTTATTTTTGATATTTTTTAAAATTTTCAAAGGTTATTACATTTGAAAATATAATAATTTTAAAATTTTTGAAAAATGTGAATACAATATTTAATAATAATAAATATTATAACTATATATAATATAAACTAAATATAAACAATTTTATTCATAAATATTATATCAATTATCAACAAATAAATTAATAAGCTACTATTAATATATTATTAATATATTATTAATAATATCTTTTTTTTGATATTATTAATAAGCTTATATCTTTTTTTTCGATGAAAAATATATTATTTAAATTATATTTGTATCACTTATAATTTATTTTGTAATTAATATTTCTATAAATTATTTAAATTATATTTAAGATTTACGAGTTTAAAGGTTTAAGTATTTAGGGGCTTCGGGGTTTAGGAGTTTAGATATTTATGTATTTAGGCATTTAATGGTTTATAAGTTTTATTTAAACAATGAAATAACAAAAAAATTATTTTTGTTATTTTTTCTCATTTTTGAAGGTTATAAACATTGAAAATATAACAATTTTTAAATTTTTTTTATATGTGAATACTATATTTAGTTATGATAATCATAATAATTATATTTCATGTAAATTCAATATAAATAATTATTTTGAAATATATTATATTAATAATATAAAAATAAATTAATAAACTATTATTAATAAGATAGATATTATTTTAAATATATTTGCAAAACATAAATTTATTCAAAATCAAAGTAAAATATATTACAAAATAATACTTTCTTTGATCTTTTGTTTCTTTTTATAAGTTTATATTTTTTTTATTAAAAGTAAATTATTTAAATTATATTTGTCTTCCTCATAATTTATTTTTAATTTATAATTCTATAAAAATAAACAAATAAATAATTAAAATGAATATTTAAAATTATAATATTTACAAATAAAATAGAGATTTATTATTTATTATTCAGGATATACTAGTTTAATGGTTTAAGTATATATGTGTTTGAGGTTTAGTAATTTATGTATTTAGGCCTTTAGTGATTTATAGTTTTTATTTATGAATTAAAAAATAAAAAAATTAATTTTTTGATTTTTTTTAATTTTTGAAGGTTATAACCTTTGAAAATATAATAATTTTTAATTTTTTATAAATGTGAATATAATATTCAGTAATAAAAATCTTAATAATTATATATAATGTAAACTCAATATAAATAATTTTATTAAAAGATATTATAATAATGATAAATAAAAAATTAATAAACTTTTATTAATAAGAATGATATAAATTAAAATATAATTGCAAAATCTAAAATAATTGATAATAAAATAAAATAGATTAATTTATAATAAATTTTGGTTTTTAAAATTTTGTTTCTTTTTATAAGGATATATATTTTTTTTGATGAAAAATAAAATATTTAAATTAGATATGTCTCACTAATAATTTATTTTGTAATTAATATTTCTATAAAAATAAACTGATAAATAATTAAAATAAAAATTTAAAATTATACTTAATAAAAATTAAATTGAGATTTATGATTTTTTATTAATGTACACCTATTTAATAGTTTAAGTATTTAAAGGTTTTGTCATTTAGGAGTTTAGCAATTTATATTTTTAGGCATTTAGTGGTTTATACGTTTTATTTAAACAATAAAATAACAAAAAAAATTTTGTAATTTTTTCTCATTTTCATAAGTTATAACCTTTGAAAATATAATAATATTCAAATTTTTTTGAAATGTGAATACAATATTTTGTTATAATAATATTAATAATTATATATCATATAAATTCAATATAAACAATTTTATTGATAGATAATATAATAATGATCAAATTTAAATTAATAAATTATTAATAAAAAGATTGATATTAATTAAAAAATTTTTACAAAACCCAAATTGATTCAAAATTAAAGTAAAATATATTACTGGATAATAATTTTTAATTTTTTAATTTTTACTTCTTTTATAAGCACATATTTTTTTTGATTAAAAATAAATTAATTAAAATATATATGTCACTCTCATAATTTAATTTGTAAAAAAAATTTCTATAAAAATAAACTAATAAATAATAAAAATGAATATTTAAAATTATAATAAATAGAAATAAAAATTAGATTTATTAATTATTAAGTAGTATATAGTGGTTTAATGGTTTATGTATTTAAGCATTATGAGGTTTAAGAGTTTGATGATTTAACTGTGTATGCATTTAGTGATTTATAGGTTTTATTTAAAAAATAAAATAATAAAATATTTATTTTTATTTTTTTTTGATATTTTCAAAGGTTATACCTTTGAAAATATAATAATTATTAAATTATTTTAAAATGTGAATACAATATTTAGTTATAATAATCATTATATTTATATATCATATAAATTCAATATAAACAATTTCATTGATAAATATTCTTATAATGATCAAAATATAAATTAATAATCTATTATTAATAAGATAGATATCAACTAAAATATAATTCCAAAACCTAAAATGATTTAGAAGAAAAACAATAAAATGATAAAAAATTATTGGAATTTTATTTGTTATTTTATTTTTTTAAATAAAACCTATATACCAATAAAAGCCTAAAAACATAAATCGCTAAACTCCTAACGACAAAACCTCTAAATACTTAAATCATTAAAATGGTTTACATTAATAATAAATCATAAATCTCATTTTAATTTTTATTCAGTATAATTTTAAATTTTTATTTTAATTATTTATCAATTTATTTTATAGAAATATAAATAAGAAAATAAATTATTATTGAGACGGATCTAATTTAAATTAAACCGGTATCCCTAAATAATAAATAATAAATAATAAATTTCATTTTTTTTAATTATAATTTTAAATATTCATTTTAATTATTTATTTGTTTATTTATATATAAATATCAATTAAAAAAATTGAGTTAGACAAATATAATTTATATAAATTATTTGTTATCAAAAAATTATTGATAAACTTATTTTATCAAAAAAAATTTATAAATTTATATAATTTATAAAAATATTCTTCTGAATCATTTTAGGTTTTGTAATTATATTTTAATTCATATCTATCTTATTAATAATAGATTATTAATTTATTTTTCGATCATTATTAGAATATTTATCTATAAAATTATTTATATTGAATTTATTTGATATATACATATAATGATTATTATAACTAAATATTGTATTCACATTTAAAAAAAATTTAAAAATTATTATATTTTCAATGGTTATAACCTTTGAAAATATCAAAAAATAATAAAAATAAATTTTTTATTATTTTATTTTTTAAATAAAACCTATAAACCACTAAATGCATACACAATTAAATCAGCAAACTCCTAAACCTCATAATGCCTAATACATAAACCATTAATCCGCGATATACTACTTAATAATTAATAAATCTAATTTTTATTTCTATTTATTATAATTTTAAATATTCATTTTTATTATTTATTAGTTTATTTTTATAGAAATATTTATAACAAATTAAATTATTAGAGTGACATATATATTTTAATTAATTTATTTTTAATCAAAAAAAATATATGCTTATAACATAAGTAAAAATTTAAAAATTAAAAATTATTATCTAGTAATATATTTCACTTTAATTTTAAATCAATATGGGTTTTGTAAATAATTTTTAATTAATATCAATCTTTTATTAATAGTTTATTAACTTAAATTTTGATCATTATTATATTATTT
The DNA here is from genome assembly GCA_029783825.1 of Sapria himalayana. NCBI lineage: Eukaryota > Viridiplantae > Streptophyta > Magnoliopsida > Malpighiales > Rafflesiaceae > Sapria > Sapria himalayana. Next base: position 4,465 of record JAREIK010003990.1, on the reverse strand, counting down.
ATCAATAAAATTATTTATATTGAATTTATATGATATATAATTATTAATATTATCATAACTAACTATTGTACTCACATTTCAAAAAATTTTAAATTTTTGAAATGCCTAAAAACATGATTTGCTAAACTCCTAACGACAAAACCTATAAATACTTAAACTATTAAACAGGTGTACATTAATAAAAAAATCATAAATCTCAATTTAATTTTTATTAAGTATAATTTTAAATTTTTATTTTAATTATTTATCAGTTTATTTTTATAGAAATATTAATTACAAAATAAATTATTAGTGAGAAAGATCTAATTTAAATAATTTATTTTTCATAAAAAAAATATATATCCTTATAAAAGGCAAAATTTTAAAAACAAAAATTTATTATTTAGTAATATATTTTATTTTTATTTTGAATCATTTTAGAATTTTGCAATTATATTTTAATTTATATCATTCTTATTAATAATAGTTTATTAATTTTTTATTCATCATTATTATAATATCTCTTAATAAAATTATTTATATTGAGTTTACATTATAGATAATTATTAAGATTATTATTATTGAATATTATATTCACATTTAAAAAAAATTAAAAATTAATTATAATTTCAAAGGTTATAACCTTCAAAAATTAAAAAAAATCAATAAATTAAATTTTTTATTTTTTTATTCTTTAAATAAAAACTATAAATCACTAAATGCCTAAACACTTAAATCACTAAACACCAAAATACCTAAATACTTAAACCATTAAACTAGTATATACTGAATAATAAAAAATAAATCTATATTTTATTTGTATTCATTATACTTTTAAATATTTATTTTAATTATTTATTGGTTTATTTTTATAGAATTATAAATTAAAATTAAATTATGAGGAAGACAAATATAATATAAATAATTTACTTTTTATAACAAAAAATATAAACTTATAAAAAGAAGCAAAACATCAAAGAAAGTATTATTTTGTAATAAATTTAACGTTGATTTTGATTAAATTTAAGTTTTTCAAATATATTTAAAATAATATCTATCTTATTAATAATAGTTTATTAATTTATTTTTTTATCATTAATATAATATATTTCAATATAATTGTTTATATTGAATTTGCATGATATATAATTATTAAGATTATCATAACTATATATTGTATTCACATATAAAAAAAATTTAACAATTATTATATTTTCAAAGTTTATAACCTTCAAAAATGAGAAAAAATAACAAAAATAAATTTGTTGTTATATCATTGTTTTGCTTTGTTTCTGAATCATTTTAGGTTTTATAATTTTAATTTAATTGATATCTAACTTATTAATAATAAATTATTAATTTATTTTTTGATTATTATTAGAATAATTATCAATAAAAATGTTTATATTGAATTTATATGATATATAAATTCAATAATTATTATAAATAAATATTGTATTCACTTTGAAAAAAGTTTTAAAATTTTTATATTTTCAAAGATTATAACCTTTGAACATGTGAAAAAACAAAAAAATATTTTTTTTGTTATTTCATTTTTAAATAAAACTTATAAATCACTAAATGCCTAAACACTTAAATCACTAAACTACAAAATCCCGATACTCCTATATAGATAATCCTTTAAACTGGTATACCCTAAATAATAATTAATAAATTTCATTTTTATTTATATATATATATATTAATTATAAAAAAATTATGAGCTAAAAATATAATTTATAAAAATAATTTTTCATCAAAAAATAGATACGCTTATAAAAAGAAAAAAAATTTAAAAACAAATAATTATTATTAAATAATGTATTTTGATTTGCTTTTAAATCATTTTAGGTTTTGATATTATATTTTAAGTAATATCAATCATATTCATAATAGATTTTTAATTTATTTTTTGATAATTATTAGAATATCTATCAATAAAATTGTTTATATTGAATTTATATGATATATAATTATTATGATTATTATAAATAAATATTGTATTCACTTTTGAAAAAAATTTAAAAATTATTATATTTTCAAAGGTTATAAATTTAAAAATGAGAAAGAATACAAATAATAAATTTTTTGTTATTTCTTTTTTAAATAAAACCTATAGACTACTAAATGTTTACTTACTAAATCAGTAGCTCATAAAACCCGAACCCCTAAATAAATAAACCTTATAACAGTTGTATACTACTTAATAAATAATAAATCTCATTTTTATTTATATTTATTATAATTTTAAATATTCATTTTAATTATTTATATTTTAATTTTTTAGAAAAAGTAATTACAAAATAAATTTTGAGTGGGACAGATTTTATTTATATAATTTATATTTAATCATAAAAATATATAAGCTATAAAAAGATGGAAAAAATTAAAAATTAAATATTTTATTTAGTAATATATTTTTATTTGATTTTGAATCATTTTGTGTTATGTAAATATATTTTAATTAATATTTATATTATTAACAATAGTTTATTAATTTAATTTTTAATCATTATTATAAGATCTATCATTAAAATTATTTATATTGAATTTATATGATAATATAATTAATAAGATTAATATATTTATATGTTGTATCACATATCAAAATATTTTAAAAATTATTTTATTTTTAAAGGTTACAACCTTAGAAAATCTAAAAAAAAATCATAAAAAAAATTTTTTATTTTTATTATATAAATAAAACCTATATACCACTAAATGCCTAAAAACATAAATTGCTAAACTCCTAAACGACGAAACCCCTAAATAATCGATCCAAAAACCCGGTATATCATATATAATAGTTGGGCAATTGTGCTTCCACGGTAGTGAGATTTAGATACAGAAATACAGAAACAACACAAAATAAGCAATATATATACCCCAATTCAGCAACCATCCATGATAGAATCAAAAAATGAGAAATAAACTCCGAAAAAAACATGGTTCGCTAGTCGCTTAGTATGACTAGCTAAATCCACCAGAAAATGCTTTTGTGTTAAAGATTAAAGCAATAGAAAAATCTTACAGTATGCAGCACACAGAATAGTCACGATAAATCGCACAGAGAGAAGAGAGAGAGATGATGAACAGTTCCACGGGTCGAAAAACAAGCCACCCGAAAATAAAATTACAAAATATTTTATATTAAAATTTCTCTCAGTTCATTTAACATGAGTGGGTCGGATCATGAGATGGATCAGGCTCTACTCCAATTTCGTCTAGCTATACGGTCAGCGAGACCTCCGTTATTGTGCTAGCTGCTGCATTCCCCAGCCTCTTAATATTTCCATTCCTGCACTTACATGAACAATATTAAAAATGAAAAAAATAAAATATGTGGTTATACCAAAAGATTATCAAAAAATCAATTACATATATAGCAATAATCAATCTTAAATTTCAGTTTAATTTGTATTCGGTATAATTTTAAATATTCATTTAAATTTATTAGGTTTATTTTTTATATAAATATTATTACAAAGAATAATTAGTCAGACAAATATATATTAATAATTTACTTTTAATAAAAAAATATAATTTTATAAAAGAAGTAGAAAAGTTTAAAAACAAAAATTATTATTTAGTAATAAATTTTACATTGATTTGGAATCAATTTAGGTTTTGTAATTATATTTTAATTTATATCTATCATATTAATAATAGTTTATTAATTTATTTTTTTGATAAGGATATCATATCTATCAATAAAATTATTTATAATTAGTTTATATTATATATAATTATAATGATTATTATTACTAAATATTATATTCACATTTTAAAAAAATTTTAAAATTATTATATTTTCAAAGGTGTAACCTTTGAAAATGTGAAAAAATAATAAAAATAATTTTTATGTTATTCATGTTTAAAAATATTAGTAATATATTTTGATTTTCTTCTGAATCATTTTAGGTTTTGTAATTATATTTTAATTATATCTATCTTATTAATAATAGATTATTAATTTATTTTTGATCATTATTAGAATATTTATCAATAAAATTGTTAATATTGAATTTATATGATATATAAATATAATGATTATTATAACTAAAATTGTATTCACTTTAAAAAAATTTTAACATTTATTGTATTTTTCATAGGTTATAATCTTTGAAATATCAAAAGATAAAAAAAATTTTATTTTTAAATAAAACATATAAACACTAAATGCATATATATGTAAATCAGTAACCTCCAAATACTTAAACCTTAAACCACTATAAACAACTTAATAATTAATAAATCTAATTTTATTTTATTTATTATAATTTTAAATATTGATTTTTTATTATTTATTAGTTATTTTTATAAATTTATTACAAAATAAATTATGAGTGCGACAAATATAATTTAACTAATTTATTTTTAATCAAAATAAAAAAATACGCTTATAAAAAAGTAAAAATTTAAAAATTAAAGATTATTATACAGTAATATATTACAGTTTAGTTTTTGATTGATTTGAGTATTGTAA